>JBBPBX010042322.1:0-13202 GCA_038048925.1 Garcialebias charrua
CCCGAACAGGACGAGCCACTCGTCCACTCCCCAGATCCGACCAGTGGAAGAACCGGACGAACCCCACCAGGGACCACACACAATGACCCCCCGGGGTCAACAGCGACAATACACAGGCCCCCGCCGGAGCCCGCTGCACCGACGTAGCCCCAGGGCCGGTCACCGAGGCCCGGGCACCGGGGACGCCCATCCCTCAGGTCCAGACCCGACAGGACCAGAGGACCCGAGCCCCACCAGGCAGCCACCAGGCCGAGCTGACAAACGCCCAAGCGCCCAGCCCCAGATAGTGAGGGCCCCAAGCACGCCCGCAGGCAGAGGAACACCCACCAGGGGGCCACGTGGCAGGAGCGCGACACTGGGTAGCCTCAGAAGTATCAGAGAGGGGGCAGTCCAAGTCCCAGCCTGACACTAAAACATTCATACACAGACACACTCATTCAGACCCACCCTCATCCTCACCCTCAGTCACAGAAAGACAAACAATAACGACACGCTCCATTCATAATCCCGATGCACACTCTATACCCCCTAGGTCCAAGACATGTACCTGCTCCCTACATGGGGCAGCCCACATCCAAACCCAGGAGGTAGACCCATTCATTCTGGGGTGGAGAGCAGCAGACGTCCAAGATCCGGCACACCCCGCGCCCTGCCGACAGGACAGGACAGGACACCCGAGCCCAAGCAGCCCCAGAGGGAGCGCACTGCCAGCCCCGCCCACGGCGAACCCGCAGGCCCCGAACCCCCCCACACCCCAGCACAACCCCTGACGGCCCACCCCCAGAATGTCCGCAAGGCAACCAGGGGGGCAAGAGAAAAATAAATAAATAATATATAAATAAATACATAATAAATAAAATTGAAATTAACAAATCAAGACCCCGACACACACACCCCCGTCCCCAAATGTACTGTTGGTGAGTGTTGTTGTAAAGTGTATTTAAAAAGGAAAGAGAAGGAGCAAAGGCTGGCATTATACCAGTTTCCCCTCCACTCCAACTCTAACCCAGGCCCTAATTGTCTAGATGCATAATGTTGAGTGAGCATAGGCATGGGGGCGAGATTGATGTCATCCCGCCACCCATAGCCATAGTGCTCACTCCATTCCCTATATGTGACTTTTATGAAGATGTTTATGAATGAATGTCTAAAGTGTATATAAAATTGAGTCCCAGGTGCTCTTAACAACAGAGATGTAAAACCATTGCAGCACACCCGAGACCCAAATTCCCTACATGTATTAATTTAAGATGAAGAGGGCGGAGGTGCGTGTTGAGGGATGGGGAGAAAAATAACTGCAGGAACAGTGCTCCCACAGCGAGTCAGCTCCCCCGCTGACCCTGCTTACCCCCCAGCTCGCCAAGGTCCACCCAAGGAGCGAGGTAAAGGAAACACCTCTCCGACCGCCAGGACATTGAGCCAAGACCAGAGAGGGACACGGCCCCGAGGGCCGCCAACAGCAGAACCAACAGCCCACACCCGCCAGGGCCGCCACGACCCCTGCGAACCGCAGTCAGCCCGCCGTCCAAGAGGACACAAAATCCCACATGGACGACACGGCCAAGAGCGCCCGCCCAACCGTCGACAGAGCCAGGAAGCACCAAGAACAGGCCCCAACCGGGGCCCGCACACCGGCCAAGTATAGTCCAAGACCATCATCCAGGACATCCACCTAATCCCCACCCCAGAAGAAATACTATACCCACCCTTCATATTAACAACTTTCAAAACACATAACACATTAGACACCCAGGCTGGGTTTGCCCGCTCCCTCCCATTGGCCACCAGTCACGCCCCCAGACACCCACCCCCCAGCATATGAACCCCAACCCACCAGCGAGCCGAGAGCCCCCGGCCAGAGCTGGGCACCAGAGCGCCAGCCAGCCCATAGCCCGGCGACCCGCCCGCCAGAGCCCAAGACCCCCGACCCCCACCAGGCCCAAGCCCGGGGACGACGCGCCCCCAGAGTCCCAAGCCCCCGGCACCCACCCCGAAACCACCCCAGCACAGCCGGGTCACCGACCGGCGACCCATGACCGCCGCCACCGACCACCCGAGGGCCCGCATGCCGCCCCCAGTAGATGTCCCCCAGAACCCCCCCCGGTCCTCCCCAGGTCGAAGACGAGGTCCTCCCCGCCCAAGCAGCCCTAACCCCCCGGCGCCCCAAACCCCAACCTCCCCCCCCTCCAGTCCCAATGCCCCACAAGGCCACATCCCAGACCCCCCACCCTCACTACGTAACGGAGCCGATCAAAGAATGCCAAATAGGTTGATCCAATGTGTCGGCAGATGCTGTTTCAAGACTAATATGATCTAACAGAAGATTTTTATACTGATTAATGCTAAGATTATTTTTATTTTTCCAATTTACGAGTATGGTTTTCTTTGCGATGCATAAGGCAGTGAAAAGCATATAGGATGTATTTTTTTCTAGTATAACATCTTCAAAGATACCCAATAAGCAAACAGATGGAGAGAGTGGGATATTAATTTTCAAACATTTAGACAAGTCTTCACATACCTGTACCCAGAACCTCTGAACGGATGGACAGAACCAGAGCGCGTGAATATAATCATCAGGTGTATTACTTATGCACTGTGAGCACTTGTTAGATGGTATAAAGCCCATCTTAAACATTCGCTCCCCTGTATAATGTACTCTATAGAGAACCTTATATTGTATTAATTGTAAATTGGAGATTCTAGTCAATTTAAAAGTATTTGAACATACTTGAGACCAAATTTTTTGTTCAAAGTTGATTGATAAATCTGACTCCCATTTTTCAACAGGTAGTGCTATCGAGTCATCGATCCTAGACAATTTTTTGTATATTTTAGATAATAATTTGGGTGGTTGAAAATTAATAAACTCTAACACACATGTTGGTGTTTCCAACAATGTTTTATTAAGCTTAAATTTCTTTTTTACAATTGACTTAATTTGTTGGTATTGTAGGAAATATTTATTATCAATGTCATATTGTATTATTAATTTATTAAATGGAATAAAGTCTATACCCTCAAATATGTGTTCCAGACATTCAATACCTTTCATTCTCCAACCTGGGAAATTTAACATATTATTTTCTTGTTGAATGTCAGGATTGTTCCAGAGAGGTGTATGTCTACATGGGAGTAGTGAAGACTTTGTCATTTTCAGATACTCCCACCATGCTGTCACATATGGCAATCGGCGAGGTGGGGGAGGGGATTGCCTTTGGCTGTTGCTTTTTGGGCATGGGCGTGACATTGCGCATGACAGTGGAAAAGTACCGCCAGCGAGAGGGGGGAGGCTGGGCTTCTGGCGGATGTACACACAGCCGTAGTGCACCTGGCGGTGGAGGGATCCGTACAGGTAAAGCGGTAACTATTTAAAGGGCTGCGGCCATTTTGTCCCTCGTGGGTTAGTTACGGTGATTGATGAGAAGAGACATACGAACGAGAACGAAGAAGAACAATGACAACGAGAGAAAACGAACAACGTACAAACAGGTACAGTAATAAATTTTAATTTACAGTAGCAGTTTTAGACTAAAGCGAACGTTAACACGTTAGCATTCATGTGTGATTGTTGACATCATTTTGCTGATGGGAGTCCCTGATTTGCTGCTCTGATGTTAAAAGCTGCACTTTGAGAAGTGTTCATGTGTGATTGTTGACATAATTTTGCTGATGTCAGTTCCTGCTGATTTGCTGCTCTGATGTTAAAAGCTGCACTTTGAGAAGTGTTCATGTGTGATTGTTGACATCATTTTGCTGATGGGAGTCCCTGATTTGCTGCTGTTGTGATGTTAAAAGCTGCACTTTGAGAAGTGTTCATGTGTGATTGTTGACATCATTTTGCTGATGTGATTTCCTGCAGTTCTGATGTGAAGTTACTGATGTACAGTTACTGTGTGTGTTTATGGATGAATGTGTGGTGTAATGGTTTAGATAAGTGTTTGTAAATAAAGTTCTGTGCATGTTTATGGCCCAGTATGTCAGTCTCATGCTGTTAAATGTGTGCGCGGCGCACCGTTAGCGGTATTTCCGCGACCTACGAACGAAATAACGACCTACGAACGGGACGCAATTTTCACCCCCTACCTACGACAGGATCGAGCTGCGAACGGTTCTTAGGTCCCGAACTCGTTCGTAGGTCGGGGGTTCCCTGTATATATATATATATATATATATATATACACTGTATATGTGTATGTATACATACACATACTGTATACATACATAGATGTATATATACAGTATATATACATATATATGTTTGTGGATGGATTGATAAAGGGAGACAGATGATACAAATACCGCTGGAACATGTAAACTCACCTGTTCCACAATTGGCCTGTCTTTGTGTTTGTGTGAACCAAATTGTTTTGATTACATGTCACTTTGCTGCCGTAGCACCTGGATTTCCACATTGTTGGACAGTAAAATAATTTCTACTTTATTGTATTTCGTTTTCCAGGGTCTGGGCTGAACACCCCCTCAGAAGAGGATCTGATTAGCCTTAATGAAGACTACAGCTACGCAGGAATTTTGGATTCCTTGGCAACAACTCACAATTTTAAAATGAGCCTTCACTCTGTAACGAGAAATTTAAAAGAAAACAACAGTCACTCTCCAGACAAAAAATAATAATAATTACTCGCCTCTTCATTTGGTGAAGGAATTTGTGAATGATGTGAATAATTCTGTTAAAACTTTTTGAAAGTTTGTCTTCAGTAATCTGCATATATGCATGTTTTACATTTAAATTGAATATTTTTGTACAGTTTACACATCTAATGCAGTACGTGGAGGAGGAGAGGAAATGCTCAAATTAAAGCTTCTATTGTGTAAGAAAATAAACAAAGTTTGTGGCTGCTTCTTGCAAACATTAATTTAAAATTTTTATTGAACACTGTACATGGAGCAATGTTTGTGAAGAAACTACACACACACACACACACACACACACACACAAACACACACACACGAGGGCACTTCTTAATTGACAGCTTCTGGATTTCTATTTCTAGAGACAAAACTTGTCTCTGCAACTCTTGAATTCTCCATGCGGCATCATCCAGTTGACCTAAGAGAAAACACAAACGTGAAAACACAAAAAATATAATTTAATATTTAAAATGCTATTCTAAACAACAGTGTTGTAAGATGTCAGAGATTAGCTTTTAATTTAATATTTAAAATGCTATTCTAAACAACAGTGTTGTAAGATGTCAGAGACTTGAATAGATAAACATTTACAGCACTGACACAGCAGCAGTGTACAGTTTAGCTACCTGTGGCTGCTAGCTAGATCAGAGGCTGTTTCCTTAAACAGTTACAGAATAGTAAATTGATAATGATGATTAACGTTATCATAGCCAACTAACACGTAAATACAGAAAGTAAACGTTAAAGCATTACATCACTGACAGGCAGCGTTAGCTACTGTGGCTAAAGTTGCAGCAATGATGGATAACATTACCACAACTAACAAACACGTAAATACAGAGTTTATTAACCTTACCTTAAGCTATATCTTGTAATTTAACCTCTATAATTCCGTGAAGTTTTCAGATCTCGAGGGAGAATCGACCCAGAAGAAGAAGTACAGATACACTGCGTCAATACCTCTTTTTTGTTCGACTGCCCCTAGTGGTCTGGAGCACTTCCGTTGTATCTTTTTCTGTTTGCAGCCGTCTTTTTAAATTTGCTGCTGTTTTTTAAAATTTGCAGCCGTGTTTAAAATTTGCAGCTGTTTTTTTTTATTTGAAGCTGTTTTTTTAAATTTGCTGCTGTTTTTTTAAGTTTGCAGCTGTTTTTTAAAATTTGCAACCGTGTTTAATTTTTTGTAGCGCTTATCTGTTCTTGCAGCGCGTTTGCACCCCTCGGCCACCGTATTATACTGGTTGAAAATAGCCCTGTGAGAAATTCATAGTAAATTTAACAAAAAGGAAAATGTTCATAGAATTAAAATTCAAACAGAAGTTCAATTATTTCATCCTGAAAGAACTCTGCCTAACTACTGTAGCTCTTTTATTATATGATGGAGTTAAACTTAAAGCAGTCTCATCAGATAAATAGTGTTCTTATTATTTTTATATGAAAGTTTCTGTTAAATTATTATTTTTATATTTGATTGTTTCTGTTCAGTGCCCTGAGACGACTTCTGTTGTGACTTGGCGCATGACTAGCACCAATGTAAACTGGTTGTGTGAACCAAATCTTTTAAGAAAATAAAATGTTCAACACATTCTGACTTTGTCTTCTTATTGGTATAGTGGTTAGGGCGTTTGACTTGGGACCCGAAGGACGCGGGTTCGCGTCCCGGCCACTACACACCTTGGGGTGTCTATGAGTGCACACCTAATTCTCCAGCTCCCCGAGCGCCCTCTGGCTGCTCACTGCACCACCTGGGGTGGTTGGGTTAAATGCAGAGACGAATTTCGTCTGTGTATGGGAAACATACGCAGATGACAGACAAACATTATTATTATTGATGTATTATCACCCCAAAAATGTGTATTTTGATTTAAGATGGGCTCAGAGTCCAGTTTTATTTTAACCATTTTAGTCAAAACAAATTTGATGACCATGTTACATTACTGTAGAAAACGTATAAGACTCGAGCTAAATGACACACAAGATTTAAACACTGTTTACATTATAGCATTACATCTTCTGATTTTAAGTCACAGCTTCCTTGACTGCTCTTGGAGATTTAAAAACATAATCAGTCAGAGAAAGGTAACTGTGGATGGTTGAACAGAAGAGCTGCTTCATCAGATGGTTTCCACGTGGATCACTTCTTGTCCTCGGTGCCTCATTGGAACAACTTGTTTGTATTTGGTGTTTGGATCTGATCTCGGCTCTAGCCTCCTCACTGCTTCCCTCATGTTTGAGCTGTATGGTGTCTCCCCACTTCTCACAAACATCCAGGCTGGACCAGAGGTTCCCTCATCATCATCACCTCTTGCCGTCTCCTGTACCGTGTGTGAGGATGTCACATGTTCCTCACCTGATTCTCTTCTTAATTGTCCACAGGTGTCTTCCTCTTGTCTCATTAGTGATCAGTATTTAGTCTCTGTGACTTTCACATGAGGAGGCAGTTGGTTCCTGACTTCACACGTGGAGGAGCTGTTTTCCTGAGGCTGCAGTGGCAAGTCCTTGCACATGACATTAATTGAGCATTGTCCTTCCATGGTGTCATGATCTGCTGGTCTGCTCCACCTCCTCTCCCACGGGCTCCTGCTCTGTCTGTACCAAGGGTCTCCTTTGGGGGCCTGGTAAGTTTTTGCTGCCTCACCAGCAATTCATCCTGTATGATGTTAGTGCAGTTCACTAATTGTCATTTCTGTCTCTCTGAGCCATCTGGTCCTCCTGCTTTGGGTCCATCCTTCCACGCATGCCGATCCAGATTCCAGCTAGAACCGGCCCTGGCGTTCCAGCGAATCCAGCTCCTGCGCGGATTGTGACACCGTGGAAGAAAATGTCTCCTAAGGGCTGCTACAAACAGGTTCATAAAACCATATAGCAGGCATCTGTTGAATATAAAAAGTTTATATTGTCTGATATTTAACAGGTTTGACTTCAGCTCAAGTTTTGTACACAAGCTTGAGTTAAAATAAATTTTGCTTCAAAACTGAGTAATTCCTGACAGTCTGAAGAACTTTCTGGTTTTAGATCTTACTGAATGCCCATCAGAGCATTTTTCTGTAGGACCGATTTCTTTTTAATGAGTTTTAACAAGTAGCAAAGATTCTGATGCAGCTAAATGCTCAAACCTAACAATAATTGAATAATAATCTGTAAGAATAAAGCCTTTGTTAAACACATAACGTTTAGAAAAAATTTTGTAAGATCTAAAAGTTGAGAAGCATATCAGTCAGGAATGGTAATATAATAATATAAGCATTAGATAAAGGCTAGCATTAGCATGCTAGCTCCACAAACAAATTCACCAGTTGCCATTTTTAGAATAAACAGTCAGCTGAAGGCTTTTTCACAAACAGCCATCTAAAAATTGAGAGGCATATCAGTCAGAAATGCAAATAGACATTAGATAAAGGGCTTTCAATGATTTGTTTATGTTTATGTTTGTTTATGTTTATTAAATTTGTTCATTTTTTTACAGAAGAAACAATACAAGACAATCCCATTAAATGATAGTGTACAAAATGTAAAAAAAATGAAAGGTAGCAGAAAGAAGAATAAATCTTATTATATCTGCCCCTTACTTACAACAATCAGATTAAACAACAATAATCAGCCATGTAAACAGTAATAATCTTCAACCAACTTTTTCAACCAACAGTACAAAATGACTAACTCTTTCTAATTTTCTAATTGATACAATACACATTAACAACAGTACAAAATGACTAACTCTTTCTAATTTAACACATTTGTTTTGATCATTTTTTTAAATGTAAACATTGACTTGGCATTTTTAACTACATTCTCCAAGCCATTCCATAATCTAATTCCCTGGATTGAGGTAGAACGTCCCTTCAAACTGGTTCTGAATTGTGGTTTTACAAACAACTCTGTCCCCTTAAGATTATAACAACTTTGTCTTTTAACAAAGTGTATTTGGATATTTAAAGGTAATGCATTATTTTGAGCTCTATACATAACTGATAAGATATTATAGTCTACCAAATCATGGAACTTCAATAACTTTAGGTGATAGAATAATGTACTTGATGGATGACGATAATGCTTTCTAGTGATAATTCTTACAGCTCTTTTCTGTAATACAAAAATAGGTTTTGTGATTGTTTTACACGCATTCCCCCAAACATCAATGCAATAGATTAAGTGTGGAACAATGATTGTGTTATACAACAAATATAGAGCTTTATCATTTAATAGGTCTCTGACTTTGTACAGTACTGCAATCGATTTAGCTATTTTTATTCTTACAGAATTTATGTGTTGTTTCCATGTCAGTTTGTCATCAATGATAACACCCAAAAACTTCACCTCACTCATTCTACAAATCTCAACATCCTCAATTTTGAGTGGGACATCAACAGTTTTCTTTTTATTACCGAATATCATGTAATTAGTTTTCTCTAGATTTAATGATAATTTATTTATTTTAAACCAAGTTTGTATCTTGACAAATTCTGTCTTTATCAATTCCAACATTTGTTCTATATCTTCACCTAAACAGAAAAAAGTGGTATCATCAGCAAAAAGTACACATTTAAGGAGTCCTGACACATTTACCAAGTCATTCACATATAAAATAAAAAGCTTTGGTCCAAGTACAGAGCCTTGGGGAACTCCACATGTGATATTACAGAGGTCAGATCTTACATCATTTATTTGTACAAATTGTTTCCTATCTTTTAAGTAGCTAGATACCCACTGTAATGCTGGTCCTCTAATACCATATTTGTTCAGCTTTTCTAGGAGAATGGTGTGATCAATAGTATCGAATGCTTTTTTTAAATCAACAAAAATACTGATACAATATTGTTTTTGATCGACAGCAGTAGTTATTTGTTCCATTAATTCCATGAGAGCCATTGATGTAGAGTTTTTTGCTCTGAACCCATACTTTGGCCTGCTTGTCACTGCATGGTTCATGTTTCAGAAATAAATAAATAAATAAAAAACGACCGGAAGCACCGCGAGCGGTAGAGAGCTCACATTGGACGTTTCCAGGGCAGTTAAAACTTCGCCCAACATTTTCCCATTGTTTTGTATCGTCGTGGAATAATTGCGCATGCGCCATTTATAACGAAAGTCAATGGATGAGACCCATGCGCCCACAGGACAGGAAATACGTCACCAAGCAGAAAATGTTTTTTTGAAACAAACAAAATAACTCATCATTACTCATAAAATATTTATCCTACACAACAAAAATATGCATATATTTTGAAATATTTTTATTTTATTATTTCATTTTTATAGTATTCAATGTAAAATGGTGAAGAGATCCAGAGGTTCCAGTGGGGTGGCACCCTAGCGCCCCCTATTGGCCGGCCGCCCCTGCCAGATGGGCTCCTGGACTTGTCAACGGCAGGAACATACAGTCTAGTCTCGCTGTATGCTTAGCTATGACGGTGCGGCAACCACCTGCTCCTTGGTGTCTGTATTGTAGCCTTCCTCCCCTGGTAGATCTCAGAGAATGGGGATGCACGGGTCAGTGAGGGAGCTGGCCCCCTGGGAGGGCATTATCACCTCAGTTCTTCCTCCCCATCCCGACGTCTTCCTCCGCCAACTCCATCACACCACCACTCAGACAGGGCCTTGGGGTTCAGGTACACTACTGAGCTGCGGGGAGAATCCTACATCTCCATGGTTCGTGGAGTCCTGGGCCCCAATTTTTTTATACAACTTATGCCGGGGTCCCACCGAACGCGTTTCAGGCAGCCGACGTTGCCACTTTACATTGAAAGTCTATGTGGAGGGGCGGCGCCTCGCGGCGAAGCATGACGCGGCGCGTCTTGAGCAGTCCAAGCAGTGCGGCAGGTCTTTTCCGCGCCCGCGATGCATCTAGGCAGCAACTGCCGGAGTTCAATTAAATGAACTTTGACCGACTGCGGCTGCTCGCCGCGTCGCAGCAACCAATCGGGAGAGACTCTGCTATGTGATGACGCAACGTAACAGGACTTTTTTTGGACTTTTTAAACTTAGCCCAACGAGCCTCCATGAAGAAACCAGCCTCCGGTAAGAAACTTGGCATTTTTACGGTTGCCGCTGTCCGCTCGAGCGTACAATCACCCCAAACATAAAAAAGTGTTAATCTCAACAAAGACTTTCGGAGCTGCAGGTTGGCTCATAGAAAACCCACTCAAGTAGTAACGGGACTCATGAAAAACTGATCTTTATCTGCCCGGTGTACAAAAAACAAAAAAAAAACAGACCGGAGAAGGAGCCAGGCGCTTCTCCAACTGCGCGTCTTCAGACGCGTTCGATGTGAACAGACATCTGTTGACAAGCAGCCAACACAGCGCGTTAGGAGCTTTTTTGCAGCACGAAAAGCGTTGGGTGGGAACCCGGCATTAGACACTTACTTATAACATTCTCACAACACATGCTATATACAGTATAGGGTCTGGAGTGGGCACATGGTGGCATATAGGTGGTGGGATGTTTTATCATTCTCACCTCCGGGACCTGTGCCCACTCTCATTTGTAGCATGTAGACATTTGGGTTCTGGGCAAGGGTTGGGGGGTGAATGGGCACTGCCTGCTCTCTGGGGAGAGGGTGGTTTTGTGCCAGTCGCCACCTCATTCCCCCCATTTTAAACACTTTATAACAACATGCATCAACACTTTATTTGAGTGGGAAGAGGAAAGAGTGGGGTCTTTCCATTCATTATTTATACATACACACATACACACACACACACACACACACACACACACACACACACATATATATATATATATATATATATATATATATATATATATATATATATATATATATATATATATATATATACATATATATATATATATATATACATATATATATATATATGGGCGGCCGTGGTGTAGTGGTAATGGCAGTCGTCTCCCGATCGGAAAGTTGGCGGTTCGACTCCCGGGACCCGCACCATGTGTCGTTGTGTCCTTGGGCAAGACACTTAACCCTGAGTTGCTCCCGGTAGGACTGGAAAGCACCTTGCATGGTAGTCTGCCGCCACCGGTTTATGAATGTGTGTAGCATTCAATATATGTGTAGCACTTTGAGATTTTCAGTAATGAAAAGTGCGTTATAAATTGAATTAATTATTATTATTATTATTATTATATATATATATATATACATATATATATATATATATATATATATATATATATATATATATGTATATGTATATATATGTGTATATATATGTATATGTATGTATACGTGAAGATCCACAACTTCTCCTCCTCCACCATAACCCTCAGCACTGGCTCTCCTCAGGGATGTGTGCTGAGCCCCCTTCTGTTCACTCTGCTCACATATGATTGTACAGCCACACTTCCAGGCTGTCATATTGTTAAGTTTGCAGATGATACAGCGGTGGTGGGATGCATCACAAACAATGATGAGTCCAGCTACAGACAGGAGGTGGAACACCTGGAGAGCTGGTGCAAAGAGAATAATCTTCACATGAATGTGAAGAAGACAAAGGAGATGATTGTGGACTTCAGAAGGAACAAACACACCCATGCCCCACTGAAAATAGGTGGGTCTGCAGTGGAAGTGGTCTCCAGCTACAAATACTTGGGTGTACACATGAATGATAACCTCAGCTGGAGCAACAACACCACCAGCCTGATCAAGAAAGGTCATCAGAGACTCTACTTCCTCAGACGGCTGAGACGTGCTGGTCTGAGCAGCCCAGTCCTCACCTCCTTCTACAGGTGTGCAGTGGAGAGCATCCTGTGCTCCAGCATCAACGTGTGGCATGGAGGCTGCACAGTTGAAGAGAGGAAAGCTCTACAGAGAGTGGTGAAGGCTGCACAGAAGTCTGTTGGAGTCAGTCTCCCCACCATCACAGACATTTACACCTCCAGATGCAGGAAAAGAGCCACCTGCATCATGAAAGACCTCACTCATCCAGCACACTCACTCTTTGCCCCACTCCCCTCAGGACGGAGGTTGAGGAGCATCAAGTGTAGAACCACTAGACTGAGGAACAGCTTCTACCCTGAGGCTGTTAGACTCATGAATAAATAAAAATAAAATAAAAAATAAACACTGCAAAATATCACATCATACTGATGCTGATCTGTTTTCTTGTTGCTGTGTTCATCTGTGTTCATCTGTGACCATCTGCTCATACAAACTCATGTTCGTGCTGCTGTTTATTCCCACTATATTAGGCTTAGTGTATTACTAGTTGATGTTTTTCTTAGTTAGTTCTAGATGTTATTACTGTTTTTATCTTTCATCTGTTGTTGGATGTAACTGGGACCTCGTGTACATAATCTCGTTTTCATCACATGTACCACATGCGGTACAAATGACAATAAAGACTCTCTGACTCTCTGATGTATATGTATGTATATATATATGTATATATATAGTATATATATATGTATATATATGTATGTATATATATATATATACAGTATATATGTATATATATGTATGTACTGTATATATATATGTATATATATGTATGTATATATATATATATATATGTATATGTATATGTATATATATGTATATGTATATATATATATGTATATGTATATAT
>JBBPBX010042322.1:14298-28455 GCA_038048925.1 Garcialebias charrua
ATCATAATAATTTACCAGTATTCATTAAAGGTACAGTATGCAGTTTCTGTAGAACTCCAGCACTTAGAAATATTTTCAACAGGCAAAGCATTCTGATCCCGCTCTGCCCCCTTGTGGTCTGTTAAATTTCAAATTCAAGCTCTGTTTTTATTGGCTGATTCAAATTCAAGCTCTGTTTTTATTGGCTGGTTACAAACTCTGTTTTTATTGGCTGGAAAATGGTGGGTCACCTTTTCTTTTTAGAAATGCTTATTTACCACCTGGAGAAGCAAGGGGACAATTTTTTTTTTTTTTTTTTCAGAGATTACCTGGCTAACATCAGTCTGTCAGGAGGTAGTGACAGAGTGAAGAAATATGTTCATAAAAAAAGCTACATACTGCAGCTTTAAATGGTTTTAATGTTAACATCACAGGTTTCACAGCATTGTTTTTCTCATCTACAAATGCTTGCATTAACTCGTTTTGCCTTATCCTTCCCAATTCAATACAGCTATGGAACTACAACTATTACTGGTAATTATGGATAGATAGATAGATAGATGGATAGATTGATAGATTGATAGATGATAGATGATAGATGGATAGATAGATGGATGGATAGATGGATAGATGGATGGATAGATGGATAGATGGATGGATAGATGGATGGATAGATGGATGGATAGATGGATGGATAGATGGATGGATAGATGGATGGATGGATGGATGGATGGATGGATAGATGGATAGATTTATTTGTCCCCGACTCCCCGTAGGGAAATTAGTTTGCAACATTGTCAGCAGGCATTGACATAAAGGACATACTTATACTGTACATACATGACATTACCATCTATCATTACAGCAAAGACGTAAATGTATAATTATTTCTTGTTTGTTTCCACTAACAGAAAAAATACAAAACGTATGTAATTCACAGCAGTGCTTTTAATAACCACATGAAGTCGTCACAGAGTGCATGTCCAGTCTCCAGTCATGTCATGTATGGGTCATGTTCATCATTAATGGGCTTTTATTTAGCTTTATGTGGCTATGGTCACACCATGGCGCTGTCGTCTTTGCTCTGAACTAGAGCTGTTGGAGTGTGTGCACGACTCAGAGGGAACACAAGCTGCAGGATTTACTTCAGTGAAATACGGACTTAAGATAATCTGAAAAAGAATTGAGGTGGCAGGTTTATTCTTGGGCGGCACGGTGACGCAGTTGGTAGAGCTACTGCCCCTCAGCAAGAAGGTGCTCCCCGGTTCAAATCCCGGCTGGGGGCCTTTCTGGGTGTAGTTTACAAATGGTAAATGGTAAATGGTAAATGGAGCTTATTTATATAGCGCTTTCTAGCCCCCTGTGAGGAGCCCCAAAGCGCTTTACAATACCAGCCATCCACCCATTCATTCAGACATTCATAGCACCGGTAGTGGTAGCCTGCCTTGCAAGGCGCCATCCAGACCTACCAGGAGCAACTCGGGGTTAAGTGTCTTGCCCAGGGACACAACGACACATGGTGGGCAGATGCGGGATTCGAACCTCCAACCTTCCGATCAGGGGTCGACTGCCATTACCACTACACCATGTTCTCTCTGTGTTGCTTGGGTTTTCTCCAGGTACTCCACTTTCCTTCCACAGACCAAAAACATGCATGTTAGACTGATTGGTAACTCTAAATTGTCCCTAGGTGAGAGAGTGAAGGTTGTTTGTCTCGTTTGTCTATGTGTCCCTGTGATGGACTGGAGACCTGTCCAGGTGTCCCCCACCTCTCGCACAGTGTTAAAGATAATGGATGGATGGATGGTTTATTATTCAACAGAATGGCTGAGTGTATGGGTCAACATATAAAGGTCCTCTTGTCAGTGCTCTAGCTCAGCCTTTGGTCACACACTAATTTAAGGACTACTTCTGCTTTGTCTTTTGATGACGGAAAATGTGACATGATCAGTCAATGCGATAACGATAAAAGTTTGTGCAGTCTGATCCCATTACAGTATATTCTTATTCCAAATTCCATTTTAAAAAACTACAATTTTTCACACACACGCACATAAAATTAATACAAATAAGAACATGAGAAATTACTGTTCTATGTAAGTACAAAGTTCAACTTTTACTGGTCAACCAGTGGATATTGATGACCTATACGCTGTAGATACAGTGATTTAATAGACTCCAAGACTTCCAGTTATTTACTTGATACTGTATTATCATGACCCAGGTACAGTCAGACACAGGGAACTCATGAATAAAATAAAGAATAACGAAACAAAAAAAATCTGTTGTGGCAGATCAGGGAGACAGAGGAAAACAGAGAATGACTGCTACTGAACACCTGGGGTAATTGGGATTGGGAACAGGTGAAGCAGGAGCTGGCGACATGAGGGGAAAAACACTGGAGAGGCTGGAAACACAAGAATCTAAAGAAATGACAAAGCAAGAGAGATTCTTCTCACATATATGAACTGTTGACTGCATCCATATTCTGGAGTGCACCTGCAATGCTCCTTCCAGGCTTTTCTGGAAACTATAAATGACAAATATTTTCTGTCTGAATAACTAGAACGTCGTACAGCATTGTGTCGTCATTAACTGGATGTCAGGTTTCAGGCTTGGTTTATTTGTCAAATACAAAATCAACACAAGGTCAACAATGCAATGAAATGCTGAGGACAAGAAGAACTGTCTTGACTCGCCCAAAATACAACAACAAGAAATACTAAAGCATGCAACAAAAATACTAAAAGCATATGAAAAATACTACTAAAATACTAAAAACAAGGTGCCAAAGTTGAAAAAGAACTATATTTACAATGTGGTTTGGTTAGCAGTGAGATTCTTTCAACATCATGGTTCTGTTCTGTTAGCAGCATGGTCTTGTTAGCAGGTCTGGTTAGCAGCTTGATGGTAATAACGACCGCAGCAGCTGCCCTCCCAGACTGTCGTCCAGAACCGGGTCCAGAAGACAGAGAACATCCAAGAGGTTTATAACTGGGAAACATATCCAACCTCAGCACGTCAGTTGTGTACTACTACTGTTGTGACGTTGCTGCAGATCCTCGATGCAACAGGCCTTAACAGTATTTTGAAAGGCTTGGAGGTTTTGTTCATGTTTTGTGTAAGAGACATTGTGGAATACTTCTTAACAAACTGCTGTTTGTTGTGAAGTGTCAGTCTTTGAATGTCAGGATGCAGGTTTTTCCCAGAAGAACGTTGCCTTTAACAGGATGAGCAGTGCTGCTCTACCTGTGGTTATAATGTTCTGGCTGAACAGAGCATTTACAGAGCTGCTTTTTTTTAGCAGCCATCTTTTTAAACCACCTTTTTTTGCTACTTTTGGTTTTGTTGGCTCTTTATTGTCACACCTTTACATGGCACACAAAGCTACCTGAAATCACCTGTTCTCATTTTTCATAATTTTCTGCTCATTTGTTTAAACTTCTTTTCTCTGGTTTTGACATTTAAAATATTGTGAGAGTTTAAACTATAGGTTGTGTAGTTCTAATTTGCTTCATTTGAATGTGGACATCCGTTAACAATTGCTGTAACACAAGAATTCACTGTTTTACACAAATTGTTTCTCACATTCTCATATGTGCAATAACGGCAACTCGCATTGATCTTTGAACGTTTGATGGACAAATAACTCGGTCAAAGTCTGCTGATGATTCTAATCCTAAAGCGTCATGCCTTCACAGTTTATTTTTTATTTAATTAGCTTTTTTTTATACCAGGACAACTCTACTGACACCACAGATTTCTTTAGTAAGGCCTGGGCCTGAAGGCAGCCTGAACATGCATGAGCCTGAACATGCATGATTTAACAGACATGCTCGTGAGTCAAACCAGATTCCACAAACTGCAGATCAAGTTGAGCCAGCGCCGTTTTCTCTGTCGTCATAAAACACAACAGCACTTCCTGTTGTGAGGTGTGGATGTACCACCACCTCACAAACTGAACTTTAGTCATTGTCTATACGAGCAGCTCGACGAGCTCAGCCCCTGCATGTGTTGTGGATACGTGTTGCTAAAGAGGAACTGAATTATTCACGGGCGTATTGATAGTGAAGTGATTGTGAACGCACTCAAAGGAAGCTGCGCTCAACTGGCTCGAGAACAAAGGAACTTGGAAACGGCTCTCGCACATCTCAGCAGCCGTCGAGCAGCGTGAGCGTTTTGCTGGAGGTGAGTCAGCTTGTAGGTTTCCTGTCACTTTTACATTGAAGTGTTTCACTTGCTGAAGAGGGAATTCAACCATCTTCCTGTTTTTGTTCTTGTTGACCTGCTGATTTGTCCATTTTAAAAAGTGTTACTGACGGTTAGAAAGGTGCAGATACAGAAATGAAACAAACTTGCACTTATAAAATCTGCTCACATCTAGTCCCAGTTAGTGAGGGAGGAACACAAGGTCAACGTTCTCTGCACAACATGTTAACAGTGGAGCAACTTACCCTCCAGTGGAGCAACATACCCTCCACTGGAGCAACATACCCTCCAGTGGAGCAACATACCCTCCAGTGGAGCAACTTACCCTCCAGTGGAGCAACTTACCCTCCAGTGGAGCAACTTACCCTCCAGTGGAGCAACATACCCTCCAGTGGAGCAACATACCCTCCAGTGGAGCAACATACCCTCCAGTGGAGCAACATACCCTCCAGTGGAGCAACATACCCTCCAGTGGAGCAACGTACCCTCCAGTGGAGCAACTTACCCTCCAGTGGAGCAACATACCCTCCAGTGGAGCAACATACCCTCCAGTGGAGCAACGTACCCTCCAGTGGAGCAACATACCCTCCAGTGGAGCAACATACCCTCCAGTGGAGCAACGTACCCTCCAGTGGAGCAACGTACCCTCCAGTGGAGCAACGTACCCTCCAGTGGAGCAACGTACCCTCCAGTGGAGCAACGTACCCTCCAGTGGAGCAACGTACCCTCCAGTGGAGCAACGTACCCTCCAGTGGAGCAACGTACCCTCCAGTGGAGCAACGTACCCTCCAGTGGAGCAACGTACCCTCCACTGGAGCAACGTACCCTCCAGTGGAGCAACATACCCTCCAGTGGAGCAACATACCCTCCAGTGGAGCAACATACCCTCCAGTGGAGCAACTTACCCTCCAGTGGAGCAACTTACCCTCCAGTGGAGCAACTTACCCTCCAGTGGAGCAACGTACCCTCCAGTGGAGCAACTTACCCTCCAGTGGAGCAACTTACCCTCCAGTGGAGCAACTTACCCTCCAGTGGAGCAACGTACCCTCCAGTGGAGCAACTCCAGTGGAGCAATACCCTCCAGTGGAGCAACATACCCTCCAGTGGAGCAACGTACCCTCCAGTGGAGCAACGTACCCTCCAGTGGAGCAACTTACCCTCCAGTGGAGCAACTTACCCTCCAGTGGAGCAACATACCCTCCAGTGGAGCAACTTACCCTCCAGTGGAGCAACTGTACCCTCCAGTGGAGCAACTTACCCTCCAGTGGAGCAACGTACCCTCCAGTGGAGCAACTTACCCTCCAGTGGAGCAACGTACCCTCCAGTGGAGCAACGTACCCTCCAGTGGAGCAACGTACCCTCCAGTGGAGCAACGTACCCTCCAGTGGAGCAACGTACCCTCCAGTGGAGCAACGTACCCTCCAGTGGAGCAACGTACCCTCCACTGGAGCAACGTACCCTCCACTGGAGCAACGTACCCTCCACTGGAGCAACTTAACCTCCACTGGAGCAACTTAACCTCCACTGGAGCAACTTAACCTCCACTGGAGCAACTTAACCTCCACTGGAGCAACTTTACCTCCACTGGAGCAACTTTACCTCCACTGGAGCAACTTTACCTCCACTGGAGCAACTTTACCTCCACTGGAGCAACTTTACCTCCACTGGAGCAACTTAACCTCCACTGGAGCAACTTAAGCCCCCCGTATAGCTGTGCGTACGTCCATACGCAGCTGTACGCACATACTATGCAGAGGCACAAGCGTACCCCCGCAGGGCATGTACGCGCAAAGCTCAGATTTTTAAGACCGCGTACGCAAACGCGTTGTCGCACAATAAACTGCCCGGCGCCGGACTGTTTTGTATGCGACACAAATGTATTAAATTCCCCTTCTTCGTCCCTGATCTGTTTTTTTCTTTTGTTTTTTTGCAAAAAGGCGGTGATCTCTTCCTCCTCCGTTGACTCCATGACTGAAATGATGAGAAATGAATGAATTTGTCACGAGCAAATTAAACTCAGGTCCATCGTGGCTGCGGGAGGTTCTGGAGATTTCCTGGTGTGCTGGTCTGATGTGTGGTCTGCAGGACCAGCGCTCCCTGTTTATTTTATTTTTTTAGAACTTTTTATTAACATATAAACACAGAACACCGCTGCGGCTGCAGCTGCCAGCTCTCGTCTTGCTGCTGACCTCAACTCGGGTTGTCGTGAGTCGGTGGGCAGAATACTTCGAAGACCTCCTCAATCTCACCGGCATGTCTTCCACTGAGGAAGCGGAGCCTGGGGACTTTGGGTCGGGCTCTCCAATCTCTGGTGCTAAGGTCACTGAGGTGGTTAAAAAGCTTCTCGGTGGCAGGGCTCCAGGGGTGGATGAGATTCGCCCGGAGTTCCTTAGGGCTCTGGATGTTGTGGGGTTGTGTTAGCTTACGCGACTCTGCAATATCGCGTGGACATCGGGAGCAGTTTCCCTGGATTGGCAGACTGGGGTGGTGGTTCCCCTATTCAAAAAGGGGGACCGTAGGGTGTGTTCCAACTATAGGGGGATCACACTCTTAAGCCTCCCTGGTAAGGTCTATTCAGGGGTTCTGGAGAGGAGGGTCCGTCGGATAGTCGAACCTCGGATTCAGGAGGAGCAGTGTGGTTTTCGTCCTGGTCGTGGAACACTGGACCAGCTCTACACCCTCAGCAGGGTCCTGGAGGGTGCGTGGGAGTTTGCCCAACCAGTTTACATGTGCTTTGTGGACTTGGAGAAGGCATTCGACCGCGTCCCTCGGGGGGTTCTGTGGGGGGTACTCCGGGAGTATGGGGTACCAGGCCCTTTGATAAGGGCTGTTAGGTCCCTGTACGACCGGTGTCAGAGCTTGGTCCGCATTGCCGGCAGTAAGTCAGGCTCGTTTCCAGTGAGAGTTGGACTCCGCCAAGGTTGCCCTTTGTCACCGATTCTGTTCATAACTTTTATGGACAGAATTTCTAGGCGCAGCCAAGGTGTTGAGAGGATCCGTTTTGGTGGCCTTAGAATCGCTTCTCTGTTTTTTGCAGATGATGTGGTCCTATTGGCTTCATCAGGTCGTGATCTACAGCTTTCACTGGAGCGGTTTGCAGCCGAGTGTGATGCGGCCGGGATGAGGATCAGTTCCTCCAAATCCGAGGCCATGGTCTTGAGCCGGAAAAGGGTAGCATGCCCTCTCCGGGTCGGGGAGGAGGTCCTGCCCCAAGTGGAGGAGTTTAAGTATCTCGGGGTCTTGTTCACGAATGAGGGAAAACTGGAGCGTGAGATCGATAGGCGGATAGGTGCAGCATCCGCAGTGAAGCGGGTGCTGTACCGGTCTGTCGTGGTGAAGAGAGAGCTGAGTCAAAAGGCAAAGCTCTCAATTTACCGATCGATCTACGTTCCCACCCTCATCTATGGTCATGAGCTTTGGGTTGTGACCGAAAGAACGAGATCTCGGATACAAGCGGCTGAAATGAGTTTTCTCCGCAGGGTGTCTGGACTCTCCCTTAGAGATAGGGTGAGAAGCTCAGTCATCCGGGAGGGACTCGGAGTAGAGCCGCTGCTTCTCCACATCGAGAGGAGCCAGTTGAGGTGGCTCGGGCATCTGGTTAGGATGCCTCCTGGACGCCTCCCTGGTGAGGTGTTCCGGGCATGTCCCACCGGGAGGAGACCCAGAGGAAGACCCAGGACACGCTGGAGGGACTATGTTTCTCGGCTGGCCTGGGAACGCCTTGGGATTCCCCCAGAGGAGCTGCTCCATGTGGCTGGGGAGAGGGAAGTCTGGGCCTCCCTACTTAGGCTGCTACCCCCGCGACCCGACCCCGGATAAGCGGAGGAGGATGGAATGATGGATGGATGGAACAAGCACAGAAACGTTTGCACTGCCTCATGGTGCCATGGTATTGGTTTACATGTTTCACATGCAATATATATATATTTTGATAAATAAACATGAAAGCTGCAGTTTGGAGGTTTTAAAAATGATCGTTCAGATTCTTGTAAAGGAGATACTCTCATGATTGACATCTCAATCTGTCAATCAATGACCTGCAGTCTGCTGACATCACATCTTCAGCCTCACTGGGAACCTGGAGCAGGTCCAAAGATCTGAGCTGACGGGTGGTGAGATCAGCCTCTGGAAAGACTGAAGTTGCGTTGGGTCAACCCAAATAAGACAGTACTGTGTGTTTTAATTAGGGATGCACCGATCCACATTTCTCACTTCCGATCCGATACCAATACTTAAGAACTGTGTATCGACCGATACCGATACTTTTCCGATCCGATACTGTTCAGGTATGTGAATCTGTTTAATGAAATATTTGTACTGAGACTATAAAGTTATGTGTATTTTGGAATGTTTTCTATACTATAAAGACTATACTGTTAAAGTTTGTGAGTTTCCTGTTGTGAGTGTCTTCATTGGTTTTAACTCACATAATGTTAAGACGGCAGTCACAGAATATGATGGAACACAAGTGCTCATTGAAGCTGGATCGGAAATATCGGCAGGTTGGATCCGATATCCGATACTTAAATTATGCTGGTATCGGATACGATACTGGATCGGCTCTGCCCCATCCCTAGTTTTAATATTTTTAATATTTGCTCATGGTTTAATATGACGACAGAACTTGTATTCAAGTTGTTCTCTCAAAGGACAGATGGTGCATATTGGTACATATGGCTTATTATTAGTGCCACACAGCTGAGCGTGTAGTGAGAATAATGTACCTCGATGAACGATCATGTGTCCTCAGCTCTGCCTCTTCACTCACCCGAGTACGGCAGACTGATGAGATATTTAATCAGTCACTCCCATCTATTTTAGATATTTCTTCTGATTGGAGCTAGAATAAACATGAATGATTTCTACAATCAAATGAATGATTTCTACAATCAAAGTTTTACAAGTATAAATGATAAAATCATGATTTGAATTTGCAGTTGTACTTGTTAAATACATTTATGATGACTAAAAATCCTTAACAAGTTTACGTAGTTTAAAATCTCCTGGTTTTTCAGAACTCATAAATCCTTTTTAAAGGTGGCCCATCCAACACTGCAGCTGTGTTTAGAAGCTGATTGTGTTAAACATAACCCCCAAATAATCATCATTAATTGGTTGAATCAGAAGCTGCCTCTGTTTTGTGTCAGTCTTCTCTGTATTTTTGTGTTTTATGGCTGTCTGTTCAAAATCTTCAACTCAATTAGACAAATGTTTATGTTGCAGACGACTGAACGATGTTTTATCTTTGTCGTGTGGTGGCTCTGCTTTGCTTCTTTGATATTTATTAGATTGAATATTGTGATACAGTTTGTCTGATGGTCCTAAGTGTGAGCTGTAGTGAAACAGGTTGTGTTTGTCTGCTTTCACTGGTGGCTGTGCGTTTAAAAACATGACCTTTGTCTGCTCTGGTCCTGGAGGAGGCTCAGGTTAGTCATGGTGGCCGTCGTCTCTTGTTATTTAATCCTCCAGCGAGCGCACAGTCTGCTCCCTTCCATACGACAGAGTGTAGGTTTCACTGCTGAATAATTCAGTGTGTGTGCATGTGTGTGCACGTGTGTGTGTGTGTGTGTGTTGATTCCTTCCTAACAGAAGTCAATGAGGAACTTGATACAGTACTCCACTTGTGTCCAACATATGATGAGCACCATGTTTGTAGACAGGTCTTTTAAACCTGTACGGTTTCTCTTCACACAGTTGACTTTATTTGTTTTCTTCTCCTGCAGGAGAGCGAATGATCTAGACGGCAGCCTGAGGTCCTCCATCGGAGAAGGTACGTGTCCTGCAGACCGCTGGATTAATGAGCTGCTGCTGATCCACATCAATCTGTTAATGACGCCAGTTAGATATTACAGCCTGCATGTTCATTAGTGTCTTCATTAACTACCGTTAAGACGATAAAACGTTTTCTTTTCAAAGCTGTCTCTTTGAAATACTAAATGTTTTTAAAATTCCCCTGTCCACATGATTTTTGTTTTCAATTTTTCATGTCATGTTACTAAAACATACAAGCATGTGGAGAAATGTCCGACCTCTGTCAATTCTAGGGTTTTACATTTACAGAAAGAATCAGAACGATCCAGTCAATGTCTAAAAAAAACACTCAGCAGGCTCTAGCATATTATCCATCCAACCATCCATCCATTCATCCATCCATCCATTCATCTTCTGCTTGTTCTGAAGTCAGGTCTGGGAGCAGCAGCTTGAGCAGGGAGGTCCACATCTCTTTCCACAGCCACCTCTTCCAGCTCTTCTGGGAGGACCCTGAGGTGTTCCAGGCCAACTGAGAGACGTAGTCTCTCCACCGTGTCCGGGGTTTCCCCGTGGTCTCCTCCCAGTCGGACATGCTTGAAGCACCTCCCTGGAGAGGCATCCAGGGAACATCCTTACCAGATATCTGAACCACCTCAACTGTCTCCTCTCGATGCGGAGGAGCAGTGGTTCTACTCTTGAGTCTCTCCTGATAGCTGAACTTCTCACCCTGTCTCTAAGGGAGAGTCCAGCTACCCTGCAGAGGAAACTCATTTCAACCTCCTGTATCCACAATCTCATTCTTTCAGTCACTACACAGAGCATGTGACCAGAGTTGAGGGTAGGAACATAGACCAACCTTTAAACAGAGAGCTCTGCCTTACAGCTCAGCTCCCTCTTCACCACAATGGACCAGCACAGAGTCCACAATACTGCAGATGCTGCACCAACCCGTCTGTCAATATCACGCTCCATTCTTCCCTCACTCGTGAACAAAACCCTGAGATACTTGAACTCCTCCACTTGAGGCAGAACCTCACCCTCGACCTGAAGAGAACAATCCACCCTTTTCTGGTTGAGGACCACGGCCTCAGATTTGGAGGTGCTGATTCTCATCCCAGCTGCTTCACACTCAGCTGCGAACTGCTCCAGTGAGAGCTGAAGGTCACAGCACGATGACACCAACAGGACCACATCATCTGCAAAGAGCAGAGATGGAAGCCTGAGGTAATCAAATCAGATCTCTCCGCCCCCTGGCTGCACCGAGAAATTCTCTCCATAAAAGTTATGAACAGAATCAGTGACAACAGGCAGCCCTGGCAAAGTCCAACTCCCACCCTGAAGGGGTCTGAATTACTTTTGGCAATGTGAAACAAACTCTCGCACCACTTGTATAGGAACTGAACAGCCTGTAACAACGGGCCCCCAATCCCATCCTCACAGAGCACCCCCACAGTGTACCTTGAGGAACACGGTCAAATGCCTTCTCCAAGTCCACAAAACACATGAAGACTGGACTGACAAACTCCCATGATCTCTCAAAAACCCTAGTGAGGGTAAAGAACTGGTACATAGTTCCACGGCCAGGGCAGAACCCACATGGTTCCTCCTGGATCTGAGGTTTGACCAATGATTGGACTCACTTCTCCTATACCCCTGAATAGACCTTACCAGGGAGGCTAAGGAGAGTGATCCCCCCGTATAAGTGGAGCACATCCTCCTGTCTCCCTTTTTGAAGAAGGGAACCACCACCCCAGTCTGCCAATCTAATGGCACTGCCCCAATGTCCACGCAACGTTGCAAAGGCATGTCAACCAAGACAGCCCCACAACATCCAGAGCCTTAAGGAAATCAGGGTGAATCTCATCCACCCCTGAAGCCCTGCTGCCTCTAAGCTTTTTAACTACCTCAGCAACCTCAGCCACGGTTATTGACGGATCAACCCCAAAGCCTCCTGACTCCGCTTCCTCCATGGAAGACGTGCCAGTGGGATTGAGAAGGTCAGAGAAGTATTCCTTCCACCTCTCGATGACACCACTGGTTGAGGTCAACAGCACCCCACGTTCACTGAACACAGTGTTAGAAAATCACTACTTTCCCCTCCTCAGTCACCTGATGGTTTGTCAGAATCTCCTCGGAGCCAACCAAGAGTTTTTATCCAAGTTCTCACCAAACTCCTCCCACATCCGAGCTTTTGCCTCAGCAACAGCCAAGGCTGCAGACTGTTTGGCCCTCCGGTACTCCTCAGCTGCCTCCGGAGTCCCACCAGCCAACACCGATAGGACTCCTCCTTCAGCTTGACAGCCTCTCTAACCCGTGGTGTCCACCTCCAGGTTTGAGGATGGCCAGACAACCTTGTGGCCACAGCTCAAGGCAGCTTCCTCAACAACTGCGGAGCAGAACATGGTCCACTCTGACTCAATGTCCCCACCTCAGCTGGGATGCTGTGAACGCTCTCCTGGAGGTGTGACTCTCTGACAGGTTCTTCTGCCAGGTGTTCCCAGAAAACCCTCACTACACGTTTGGGTCTACCGGGTCTGTCCGGCATCTTCCCCCACCATCTGATCCAAGTCACTACCAGATGACCTGATGACAGCTCAGCTCCTCTCTTCACCAGAGGGTCCGAAACAAACGTCCCAAATCAGATGTCACAACTACACAGTCGGTCATCAACCTAAGATATTATTTATTGAACTAAAATGAAAGTAAAAAATAAAAACTCACTGCACCTGCTGCTTCATCAAACGTTCAGGATCGGCTGCTGATCACATGTATTGATTCACTGATCATCACATTAGTTGATGCATTAATACACAATAGTTAGTGTGTATAAATACACAGTTAGTGCATTAGGTTGTCTGCTGCTTCAGTCGTCCTTTGCTTGGTGAAAAAATCTATTTGTGTTGTGCAGTATTCTCTGGTTGCTATTAATAGGTTGAGCAACATGTGTTACAGCAACACAAACAGCAACATTGTTGGAATAACAGTTTAAGAGTGTTAAAGCTAGAGGGAGGAATAAACATGGGTCAAATGTGGCTTTCAGTCTGTTTCTCTCATGTTTCACTTCAATCACTGTGGACTAGACAAATATAAGTTGTTAAAGGGAAAGTTTAATGTTTTTAAGGAGTATTCTGATTAAAGACTATCTTACCTATCGTAGATACTGCATCTCTTTGAACAGTTTGGATCAAAAGTTTATTTCTGACAGTACTGACGCTCTAACAGCTGGTGTGAACAAGCTTGGACCAGAAGGTGTTCAATCAACTCCATGCTGGTTTTTGTCCCAAGCACAGGTAGCAGCAGCAGCTAGCTGTAGCACTTTGTGTGCAGTGTGGAGAACAGTGATGTGAAGGTCTGTATGTTCAACAGTGTTATTAACCAGATGATTTATTAACCAGATTACCTGCTCCAAAGTGGACTGAGAGAAGTTGAACTCTTCAAAGTTGAACGTTTGTTTGGCTGAAAACAGAAAAACATGAAATGAACAAACAGAGACGTCTGAGCGGTGGGCACTGGGAGTGTTTGTAGTTTTTAGACGAGTGTTTTTCTGGACTGAACACAAGATGAAATAAACCTAAATGTTTTTAATGTGAGATGTTCATTTATCCACCACCAGTCCCCGATCATTTGAGGAAACTTTAAAATAAAAAGTAGAAAGCAGTGGTGGGCACAGACCGCTAGAGAGCGCTAAAGCGCTATTCCGCTTACAGTGGACCTAAACTTTTTGTCAGCGTTTTTGTGAATTGACTAACTTTTATAATTCATAAGCGGATTTATGCTATTTTTATTTAAAATGCAGTACCGCTAATAACTAATTATCTATCAGTAAAAACCAATAAACTTATTTACAAGCTTTTATGCTGCTTGTTTTTTACCTTTTTCCCCACCGTAAACAGCAGAGGAGGAAAGGGTGTGAGGGGGAGGGGGGCAGAGCTGAGAACAGACTCGGCTCTACCATGTAGGTAAATGCCTGGGGGTCCCATTTCAGCAGTGGCCCCGGCCCCGCCTCGCCCCGTGCAGTCACCTACATCACTAACATTGCTCATGCTTGTTAATGTACATTTAACATAAAAATAATTATAGTTACGATGAAAACGATCATTAAATACGCAATAAAAAAACGGTCGATTTCTTTATCCCCCTACTAAAAATGGACTATTCCATCTTGACAACTTCCGGGTCATAGTTGAACTCAGGGGCTAATTCTGTAGCTGGCTGCGC
>JBBPBX010042324.1:16272-28453 GCA_038048925.1 Garcialebias charrua
CATTAAAAATCTCATTAAAATCGGGTAATCATGCTTTGCCTCAGAACCGTGGTTGGGGGTTTGGGAGAGGAAATGCTTACAAGTTGAATCAGCCTGAGGAAGAATACATCTGCTTTTGTTGCATGCCTTAATGCTCCCGAGTATTATTAATGCTGAGAGGAAATAGATCCCATGTGGTACGCTGCAAAATAAAAGGATGTTGCCTCGTCTCATCCAGCATTAGGTCGTCATCTAATTTATTACGTTGCTTGGCTTTACTATTATTTATCAGGGTCCACGGCCGCTTGGTGGTACAGTAGGGAGCACTAGCCAGCGTCCTATCCCCACACCGGGTGCAGCAGATGGCTCCGGGAAATAAAGCCATCATGGGAGAGCGGTCACTCATGAGCTTCATTTTGATGAATGTTGCAAATATTTTTTTCAGATTTTTCTCCTCGGAGAGTAATGATTGTGTGTCAGCAGCAGTAAATTAGATTAATAAAAGCAGACAACTTGAGGTAAAGTCTGCTTTTGTGGTTTGTAGCACTTTCTGCACCTGAATGCATTAAAACGCCTCCCATAAAAGTGTCGGATGAACCGAATGGATTTTATAACAAAAAGCTAAAGTTACTCGTGACTGTGTGTGGTTTAAGAAATTATTCACATTTCACCTGCAATACATTAGCTGCCTATGGATCTTTTTCCCCACACGCACATGTACATACATTTGAATCCTAGCTGACTCAGTCACATTAATTCTTTTTCTAGATTTAAATGGCAAAGGTTAAACATATTTAAAAATAATCAATATATAAGAAGTGTTGGAAGCATCAACCACAAAACAAGATTTACTGCTGTTTGCTCTCAGGTTTTGAACCCGTTTGTTATGTCTTTTCACAGCATACACTGGCCTTTTTTGTAAAAATTATCAACATATAGAAGAAGATTTTGAAAGATTTTGTACTTTCAGGTCATTTAACCAATTATTTTTATTTTTTTGTAAGAAAGTTTTTAAACAATTAAAGTGTATTTATCCACTTGACCAAGTAGGGAAATTGATGTGTGAAGCTGTTCATTTTAGTAAAACAATTCCATAAAGCCAGCCACAAAAAAAGGTGTTAACAAGCATTAACAATCTATTTGGGTTTTAAATTTGAATTTTTTTCAAAAGTAAATATTAATTTAAGTCCTATTTGCACGGGACTCGTTTGACCTAGGAACCACATGTAATAAATACTCTCCAACATCTACTTTTTATGTGGCACATTCGCACGGGATAACCAAAGCCTGAGATTGAGATGAAATTGACTGACATTTTCTAAATATGATGTAAACGCGCTGCGTTGTCACGACTGGGCTGGTCCGTAATAATGTGAAATTTGCGGGCCGAGCCAGTCTCGGGCTTTGATACAGTTTTATGAATCATACAATGCAAAGAAAACTAAATTAAAATGTACAATATAAAATTGTGTTAATCTACTTGTTGAGGAGGAGGCAGGTCTGACCGGACAGTTAAAAGAGGTAAAACAAGTTGCGTTAAGGTCAGATAGACAACCTGCCACTGGCCGCGTGCGTCTGCTGACCAGCCGGTTCAAATGGACTTGCGACCTGTCCAGGGTGTAGCCCGCCTCTCTTCACAGTGATGGATGGACATGGACACCAGCTGTTACCCGAAAAGGAAGAAGCGGGTAAATGTAATGGATGGCTGTATCAGCTGATCACCGGCTGTGCGGGTCTCCACGCCTGCTGTCATCTGCGGTGAAGGAAGTAGCAGCATCTACAAAAGCCGAAGCGAGCAGCGCGTTCATCTGAAATAGCCTTGTTCTATAGTTTTTCCAATTTATTTTGCTTGAACAAAAACAAAAACCACCTCATTACATGTCGGGTCCCGCCCATTTCCATCCAAATCACAGAGATGCCTATTCGCATTGGATTAGTATTATCACAGGACCTCGGAGTTCAGCTAAATATAGTAGGTAATTTGAAGGGGAATTTTTACTTTACAAATTACTGACATGGTCGACTCGCACGGGATTAACAACACTGACAATCTCTGTAATTATTACAAATAGCGTGTGGTCCCTAGTTAAAACTAATCCCATGTGAATAGGGCTTTAGATGTTTTTAAACCTTTACATCAGTAATTTCACTTTACATGGCCAGTACAATTATCTGGTTAGCTATATAAACCTCCTGCTACCACTGAGTTATAATGACCCGAGACTTCAGTTTGACCCAAGGGCAACAGGAGAGTTTTAATTAATGTGCAGGACAAGACATTTTGATACAAAGAAAAATGCATTCTGCTTTAGATTCTTGCATGTTTATGCTAAAGCTAAGCTACTATAACTCAGAAACATGCTGGTGTAAGAATTAAGAGGAGGTCAATATTAATACTGACCTCTTTACCTTAATTAATCT
Organism: Garcialebias charrua; assembly: GCA_038048925.1. Taxonomy (NCBI): domain Eukaryota; kingdom Metazoa; phylum Chordata; class Actinopteri; order Cyprinodontiformes; family Rivulidae; genus Garcialebias; species Garcialebias charrua. The sequence continues at coordinate 18,673 of JBBPBX010042324.1, forward strand.
ACTTATTCAGATTGAATAGTAAATTCACGGATTCTGTTCTTTTTCAGTTTACCCAATATTTCTGTGATCTTTATGATGGATAAATACACAAAGCCATTAAGTGACAAAGACGTTAACTTAGTTTGATATGTCAAAGAGACACTATCATTTATTTAAAATAAATCAACTAAATTAACACCATTACACTTGATTGACATGATTTCACTTTCTTTCAAATTAATACGTCAGCACACTTGAATCATAACACAACAGACATAAATATTGGATGTTAACATATTTAGTCTGTGGGCTCTTCAGCTTAAAATAGTTTCCAGCTTAGATAGAGAGGGAAAAGGAATAGGAGGAAAGATTTATGGAGGAAGAAAAGTTAAGAGTCAGGGAGTTATCTTGATGTGTTTAACCAGAAGCATGGCAGCTCTCCGGCTGAACTCGGCTACACGTTGGTACCCTTGGCAAAGCATTTGACGACTTGTTACCTCGTGAAGATGGTCAGTCTCCCTCGGTCCAGTTTGGTCAGTTCGTTTACCGTTCTCAGCGTCTCCAGACGTGCGCCTTGACTCGAACCGAAAGTAACGGCAGCTCCTGGTGCTGTTGTTCAAGATAAGACGTTCCTTAAAGGAATGTCAATAAAAGAGAGCTTTTCAGCTGTTGAAGATGGCTTATAACTTGGCATGTTATAAGTCTTTAACTGAATGACATGGTCATTAGCGTGTTGACCAGACGATCATCAGTTCTTTGGGGAACCTCATAGCTCGAGGTCCTCAGCAAACTCTAAGGAAAACAGGAAGTCAGAGCTCTTTTAAGGCTAACTTGACCTAGAAAGACGTAGCTCTTTCTCATTCGGTCTGTTAGGCCAGGAGCCACTGAGAGGAGGCATAAGTTAGATTAAAAATGTCAGAAAGGATAAGAAAGTTAGTTTAAGACGCCAGTCTCATGATACAGCAGATTTAGAACTTTCTTAACTCATTACCAACATTGTTGTATGAATAAACAAACGTCATCAGAGCATAACATATGGGACCTATTAATGATAATAGCTTGATTATTAAATAGGACAAAAACAAAAGTCTCTGGGTGTCTAGATTGTCCTGAGCTCAAGCTAAAATGAATGAGATAAAGTGTTCCTTTTATCTTCACATGCAAGTTCGAGAGGAGAGGAGAAATCCTCCATGTACAACATTTTGAATTAAGCAGAGTATTTGATTTATCTGACATTAAAATGTACTGATGCTCTTACAAATAAAATTATTCATTTGATAACATTTGAATTAACAAAATTAAAAGAAGTCTCTGGATGACTTAATTGCACCTTTGACACAGCAGTGAAACACAGTTTAACTCTCACAGAATAACACAGCTTAAAAGCACACATCATGAAAATGACAAAAGTTATTCTTTTGATCACATCAGCCTAAAATCAAAGATAGAAATAGTCTCTTTTGGTGACTATATTTATCAGATTACAGTTTAATGAATGATTTTGTAGTAAATGTCTTGCTTTACTGAGAGGTCAGTAAAGGTCATCACTGGACAGTTCAAAAACCTTAATTTGACCCTGGGTAGGTCCACTACATCTCCCCCCTTTTGGAAGCCATCGCCAGTCCTTGGGGATGGGGTCCAACACGAAAGGAAACCTTGAACTGTCTTTGATCTTGAAGTAATCCAGCAAGTGGAAAAGAAAAAATCAAAAATTATAATCCCATAAAGTTTTTTGAAATTCCATACTGTTCGGAGGTAATCCCATTGCGAAAAGCTTTTAATCCCTTGGAAAACTGAGTCTGTTAACTCTTGGCAAACAAAGTCTGTGATCCCTTGGAAAGCAAAGTCTTATAATCCACAGCGGTAATTCCACAGCAGTAAATCCACAACGATTAGTTTTGTTGATTGATCAGCAACAATTGTTTTCATAATCAGCATGTAGAGGGGATCCCTCGATTGACGCAGAGGAGGCGACCCTTGGATGAAGGTTGAAGACCAACGTTGAAGTAGCATGTCCCCACATCGAAGGTTGAAGGCTGGTTGGTTTCCAGTCCGTGCCACTCTGGTTCTATGTGTCATGCATTTATGTGGTTTTTAAGGTGGGCTTATGATTGGGATTTTACATTAAGCCTTACCTATATGCACCTGGTATGTAAGCTATCATGGTTTAGATCAGCTACAATTACCAATTAAGGGGTGGATCAAATCTATAAATTAGGTATAGGGATCTGTACCTATAGAATTTTAGAGGGCTTCTGTAACGAAGGCCTCTAATTCCAAACTATTCCTCCATTCATTACTTAGTTTAGGTTAAACTAAAATAAAAATGAAATATAGTTTGATCTAAATGTCTGTTGTCTTTTAGACGAACGACGTAGGATTTGGTATTCCTAATAAATTTTGAAGTCTATGGCGAGACTCATCAAAATGAATAGATAATCTAGAATAGAAACGATCGAATCGGTTCAATTTAGAAATTGTGAGACCAGTGTAGTTTATTGTACCTTGAGTAGCTTTAAACTACATTGACTCTTCGACGATTGAGATTTAACAAAACGAACTGCATGTTGGCATAGTTAAATCCATATCATTCATTAACCAATGTTAATACAAAACCTTTTTGGCTGGGAGTGTTCAGAACCAAACAAAATCTCAACTAATGACAACAGTAATGACTAAACAACACGGAAACAACGTTTCACTGCTTCGACACACTCTTGTCGTCAGATTCCAAAGTGCAACACACAAGAAAAACAGGTCTCAACTTTATGACCGAGGTCAAATTAAATCTCGTGGATTTAAACGGTTGTTAAGGTTAGTTTTTGTTGTGGGTTTTAGGCTTAGCGTTTCTAAGTTCAAATTGGACAATGCGACTTATAGGGTGGGAAATATGATGTCCAGATGTAAGAATTATGAGGAGGTCAATATTAATACTGACCTCTTTACCTTAATTAATTTACTTATTCAGATTGAATAGTAAATGTTCACGGATTCTGTTCTTTTTCAGTTTACCCAATATTTCTGTGATCTTTATGATGGATAAATAAACAGAGCCATTAAGTGACAATGGACATTAACTTAGTTTGGTATGCCAGGCGACACTACCATTTATTTAAAATAAATCAACTAAATTAACACCATTACACTTGATTGACATGATTTCACTTTCTTTCAATTCAAATACGTCAGCACACTTAAATTTAACACAACAGACATAAATATTAGATGTTAAGCATATTTAGTCTGTGGGCTCTTTAACTTAAAAAATATAGTTTCCAGCTTAGATTGAGAGGGAAAAGAGATAGGAGGAAAGATTTAAGAAGAAATTATCCTGAGCATGATACCAGAGTGACACTTCTCATCCGACTTCTGCTAAAATCCAAGTACGTTTTGTAAACAGCTCTTTACCTTTTGACGACTGCCCGGTAAGAGGGACGACCTTGTAGCCTTTCAGATGCACGGATTCTTGTGGGAACCAGTACGATACCTTCAAGCAAGGTTCTGGTTTACGTTTTCCAACGTCTCCTGGTTTTGCTTGGTCATCAGAGAATATGTCAGCTTCAGGCCTCTGACTTCAAGATAAACTTATTCCAGGAAGGAATAGACAAGTTCTTGATCTTACGCTTGTTCGAAGTAGACTCATAACAGCCTGTTATCAGTCCTTAGCTGAAGACGCCGGTCGTTAGCTCTTGACCACACGTGTCCAGCTCTTGGGAAAGTTCACATCTCTTGAAGTTCCCAGCAACTCTCTCAGACTCTTGCCGACTCTGAAGTCTCAGCAAAAGCTTAGCACTAGTACTTAAGGAAGGACCAGTCGAGGAGTTCATTTGTCTTATCATACCCAAGGTTAAAGCCAGCAGCAGAGAGAAATGTTTAGGAAAAAAGACAGATAACGCTGGAGCCCTGCTCATGAGACTGTCTCTGAGTTTCTAAACAAAACCGTCCGGTCTCTGTGACCCGAAGGCTTCACCTTTAAACACAGCAGTGAACACAGTTTAACTCTTACAGAATGACACAGCTTAAAAGCACACATCATGAAAATGACAAAAGTTATTCTTTTGATCACATTAGAATAAAATCAAAGATAGAAATAGTCTCTTTTGGTGACTATATTTATCAGATTATAGCTAAATGAATGATTTTGTAGTAAATGTCTTGCTTTACTGAGTGGTCAGTAAAGGTCATCACTGGACAGTTCAAAAACCTTAATTTGACCCTGGGTAGGTCCATTACATCTCCCCCCTTTTGGAAGCCATCGCCAGTCCTTGGGGATGGGGTCCAACACGAAAGGAAACCTTGAACTGTCTTTGATCTTGAAGTAATCCAGCAAGTGGACAAGAAAAATCAAAAATTATAATCCCATAAAGTTTTTGGAAATTTCATACTGTTCAGAGGTAATCCCATTGCGAAAAGCTTTTACTCCTTTGGAAAACAAAGTCTGTTAACTCCTGGAAAACAAAGCCTGTGATCCCTTGGAAAGCAAAGTCTTATAATCCACAGCGGTAATTCCACAGCAGTAATTCCATATCGATTAGAGTTGGTGATTTTATCGGCAACAATTGTTTTCATAATCAGCATGTAGAGGGGATCCCTCGATTGACGCAGAGGAGGCGGCCCTTGGACGAAGGTTGAAGACCAAGCGTTGGAGCTGCAGGTCCCCACATCGAAGGTTGTTGGCTGGTTGGTTTCCAGTCAGTGCCACTCTGGTTCTATGTGTCATGCAATTATGTGGTTTTTAAAGTGGGCTTATGATTGGGATTTTACATTAAGCCTTACCTATATGCACCTGGTATGTAAGCTATCATGGTTTAGATCAGCTATAACTACCAATTAAGGGGTGGATCATGCATCAAAAGTTAAATATAGGGATCTACGTCTATAGAATGTTCAGGAGGGCTTCTGTAACGAAGGCCTCTTCTTCCAAACTATTCCTCCATTCATAACTTAGCTTAAAGTTAAACTAAAATAGAAAAGAAAATATAGTTTGGTCTAAATGTCTGTTGTCCTTTAAGACGACGACGTAGGATTTGGTATTCCTAATAAATTTTGAAGTCTATGGCGAGACTCATCAAAATGAATAGACAATCTAGAATAGAAACGATCGAATCGGTTCAATTTAGAAATTATGAGACCAGTGTAGTTTATTGTACCTTGAGCAACTTTAAACTACATCGACTCTTCGACGATTGAGATTTAACAAAACGAACTGCATGTTGGCATAGTTAAATCCATATCATTCATTAACCAATGTTAATACAAAACCTTTTGGCTGGGAGTGTTCAGAACCAAACAATATCTCAACTAATGACAACAGTAATGACTAAACAACAAGGAAACAACGTTTCACTGCTTCGACACACTCTTGTCGTCAGATTCCAAAGTGCAACACACAAGAAAAACAGGTCTCAACTTTATGACCGAGGTCAAATTAAATCTCGTGGATTTAAACGGTTGTTAAGGTTAGTTTTTTGTTGTGGGTTTTAGGCTTAGCGTTTCTAAGTTCAAATTGGACAATGCGACTTATAGGGTGGGAAATATGGTAGTTTAAACCTGATTAGTTTATTTACTAACTTGTGTTTGGACGACCTTATTATCCCATGAAGTCGGTGAGTTTGTGAGATCTTTGTCTTTTGTGGAGTCATTGAACGCCTTGTAAGGTTTGATCTGATTTCGATGTACCCATTTAGCAATTGGCTCTTTGCGGCCTTTGCTGATTTTGATTTCGTAGACGACTGAGGACACTTTGTCTGTTATCAGATGAGGTCCAGTCCACCTGGGCATTAGTTTGCGGGCGAGAGTTCCGGTCCCGGACTCTCCTTTCCCGGTTGCTGGGGCGAACGTATAGTACCAGACTCTGTCTCCCACTTGGAGTTCATTGTGAGAGGCCTTCTGGTCGTAGTACGCCTTGCGTCCTTCAGCAGATTTTTCCAGGTTTTTCTGGGCGAAAGCAAAAGTGTTTCTGAGGTGTACATTCAAATCTTTCATGTATTGTTGTGTAGTGTAGGCTGTCGCCATGGCGGCGTCGCCTGGTTGGTACAACAGGTGTAGAGGGAGAGTCATTTGTCGACCGGTCATCATCTCGAAGGGAGAGATGCCAGTTGATGTGTGTGGAGTGGCTCTTATGGCCATGAGGACCAGAGGGAGTTTCACGTCCCAGTCCTTGTGGTTTGCAGCCACGTATTTCTTCAAAATACTCACCACAGTTCTGTTTGCTCTCTCTACTTGGCCTGAAGCCTGTGGGTGGTAGCCGACATGAAAGTTGGCCTTGACGCCTAGCGTCTTCCACAGTTCTTTCATCACTTCACCTGTGAAGTGTGTACCTTGGTCTGAGTTCACCCTAAGGGGAAGTCCAAACCTTGAGAATATATGATTCATTAACAACATAGCAGTGGTTTGTGCTGTGTCGTTAGGAGCTGGTAGGCATTCTACCCATTTGGTGAATGCACAGGTTACCGTGAGAAAATATTTATTTCCTCTAGAGCTCTTAGTGAGTGGTCCAACCCAGTCGATCTGGAGGTCAGACCATGGGAATGCAATGCCTCTGCTTTGCAGTGGTGCTCTGTGAAGTGGTCTGGTTGGCTGAAACTGGCCACAGACCACGCACCCTTCAATGTAGTCCTTGACATCCTTTTTCATTCCAGGCCAATAGGCAATTTGTTTTAATGCCGTCAGCGTGGCTTTATCTCCTTTGTGTCCTGCGGACGGGAGATCATGGGCATGAACTAACATCACCCCCCTTTGGTCATGGGGAACCACGAACACAGGTGAGGACGTTGGTCCATGAGCGAAAGTTAAGATGCCCTTGATTAGTTTTAGCTGTTTGCGCAGCTGATAGAGGACCTTAAGGTCTGGATCGGAATCCAGGTCGTCTTTAGACGGACTATTTTTTTTCGGATCAGTCAGGTACAGTATCATGGAGTTGATAGCAGGATCCGACTTTTGTAGTTGGATGATGTCTGGGTCAGTCAGTGCGGGTCGTACAGAGACTGCGTTGTCAGCAGGTCTGGTTGCGGCCTGTGCACGTGTGACTGCCATAACTCTGACTGAAGGATGTGTTGGCAGAGTCTCGATTAACCAGGAGGGGTCGAAGGACCATAGAGGACCTTCGTCGGCTCCTTCCTTGGCTAAGGAATCTGCAATGTCATTGTAGTACTTGTCATCGCCTGGGACTCTAGAATGCCCTGGAACCTTCTTCCAGTAGATCTGTAAGTCGTGTGACGTCACCAAGTGATCACACGCTATGAAAAGCTCTTTGTGTTTGACCACTTTTCTGTCGCTTGTTAGGAAACCGTTCTGTTTCCACACAGCGAGGTGACAAGCGAAACTCAAACGAGCATAGTTAGAGTCAGTGCAGATGACTAGCGTCTTGATAGAGCGTTCTACTACCATCTGGAGAGCTATTAGGATTCCTGCAATCTCAGCATACTGAGAAGTCTGAGATCCTAATTTGTAGCTGAAAGTTATCTGCTCTTGGTCTTGGAGGAGGACCCCTCCAACACCTGCTCTGCAGATCTTGTCGCGGAGGAATGAAGATCCATCCACGTACAATGTTGTCATATCTTTGCAGATATTGTCATCAAAGAAGTGGTGATTCGGGTCTTCAGTTACTGGGGTTTTTTCCTCAACCGGCGGCTGGGTGGCTGGTACATCTTGTGTACACTTCTGGCAGATTGCCAAGTCCATCCCCAGATGAGACTTCTTGTTTTGACCATAACGTATGTCTAGGTTAAAACTCTGAAGCGCCATGAGCCACGTCGCAACACGTGAGTTTGTCACCACACCATCTCTGATGCGTTCACTGTTAAGAAAGGTCACTGGCTGGTGTTGTGTTTCCACAATGATTTTCTGTCCACCAATGTAGCTGGAGAAATGTTTAACTGCCCACACTGTGGTCAGTAAAGCTTTCTCACAGTCTGAGAATCTCAACTCGGGGCCTGCCATCGTTTTGCTGGCGTAGGCTACTACACGTTTGTCTCTGTCGTGTATCTGGTACAGACCTGCACTTATGCAATGAGCTGAGAAGCCCACTTCCAAGTAAAACTCTTTGTTGTAGTCTGGGTAGACTAAACAAGGGGCTGACTTGATCCTGTTTATAAGAGCGTCCATTGCCTGTTGCTGTTTGTCAGTCCAAACAAATGGTACGTCTTTTTTAAGGAGTTCAGTCAGTGGTTTCGCAAGGTCCGCATAGTTCTCGATGAATTGGTTCGAGTAGTTACACACGCCCAGAAAACTTTGTAGTTCTTTGAGATTGGTGGGGACTTTGAGATTGTCGAGGCCTTGGGTGCGAGTCAGCTGTGGTTGTACTCCGTCAGGACCTACAAGTAGGCCAACGTAGTCCACTTTGGTTCTGCACCATTGGCATTTTGACAGTGATATTTTAGCACCAGCAGTTGTCAGCTGATTCAGAACGTGGTCGATCTCAGCCAAATGTGAGTCCAGTGTTGGCTGTCTCAAAAGGACATCGTCCACGTAGATCAGTGTCCCACGCTCGTGGGCGTCTGGACATGCTTTGTTCAAGAAAATGTTGAACTCTGCAGGTGAGTTAGCGTAGCCAAAGGGACACCTGTTAAAGGTGTACTGACGGCCACCAAAAGTGAAAGCTAGTTTGTACTGGTCCTCGGCGCGCACAGGGATGGTCCAAAAACCAGAGGCGACGTCGAGAGTCGAGAAGTACTTACCATTGGTGACCTTGGGCAGTTCCTGTTGGAGTTGCGTCATAGGCCATCTGGATAAGGGAACTTGTTTGTTCAGCTTTCTGTAGTCTATAGTGAGTCTCCACTTACCATTAGGTTTTAACACCGGCCATAAAGGCGCAGAGTAAGTGCTGTTACAGTATCGGATGATACCTTTTTCTAACAGGTCATTAATGATTTCTCTGATAGGTTGATGTGCTGCCAGAGGAATCTTGTACTGTCTGACAAATGCAGGGGGAGCATTAGGCGGGGTTGGGATGCTCACTGTGTGGAGCGTGGTCAACCCACAATCCATCGAGTCAGTTGAGAATGATTTCTCATATTTTAGAAGAACTTTGCGAAGTTTGTCCCTTTCTTCATCAGTTTTCAGGGCGTCGGCTTGGGCGACCACCTGGTCAATCTGTGAAGCAACTGAGAGGGGTTCTTGTTCTTTGGGGAGCTCCAGTGAGTCCCCTTCAGTGTCGTAAAACCTGTCAACAGGTAGTGCACTGTAAGTTTGGGGGCATAGACTGTCTCCTTTGTTGAAACCGAACCTGCGGACAGTGTCCTGGTCGGACTCACTGGGGGAGAAAAGAGCTATGGCCTGTGTTGGTTTCGTGAACAAGACTTGCCCCGTGTGTTGATATGGGATCAAGTTCTCTGGGAGTCCTCCCAGAAATGGAATGCTTAGCTCAAAATCATGAAAATCAGTGGAGATCAACCATCCTAGCTGTGTGTTTTTTGGGATCAGTACCTCTTCTGTGCTTGTGTTGCACACAGCAACAGTCGTGGTTCTGCAGTCGAGGGTCACTTGGAATGTGGCCTCCATGGACAGTCCTAAGTTGAAAAACATAGGAGATGGTTGAAAGTATGCCAGTTTTGTGCTAATAGCTTGTCCTTTCATGATGTGACACATCACCGGCTTGTTCATAACCTGAGGTGGTACCGCAGTGTTATGGCTGTTAGCAATCTGACAGACCTCTGGAATGGTCTGTCCAGCCTTAAGGTTCTCTGTTGTTAGCACAGGAGAGTCCTTTGTGGCTGTGTCTAGTGACCACAGTACATTGTTGTTGATGTCCACTCGGACACCTAACCTTACCAAAATGTCGGAGCCTATGTAGGTTGCATGT
>JBBPBX010042325.1:0-11426 GCA_038048925.1 Garcialebias charrua
ACACACACACACACTTGTGTGTAGGAGATAAAGCATAAATAACTAAATAAGTCAAATTGAAGAAAGACAGATCAAGCTCACAAGAAAACAAAACTTCAGTCATAAAAATCCTACTCGCTGCTGTTGAGTCCTTTAACTGCCATTCTGTCATGTCTGAGACTGATCAAAGTCCTATGGTCTTCCTCTTCCACATAAAAGAGGAATTAATCAAATAATTAAAATTATCACTATTTCTGGAGGGGGCTGAACAAAGTTTATATCTGATAAGATCTAATGAACAATTAGCCATTTCTTAAGTTCTGCTTTTGTTTGCTTGTGCTGGTGTGAATAATTCACCTGGAATCAGGCGTCGTATCTCAGACCCATGGTGCAGAGGCTTCCCTGGAAATGTTGGGCTGTTTGTAGATGAACACCTTTGACACTCCTTCTTATTAGGCTTGTGACTTCCCGTATTGATTACTGCAACTCCCTTCTCTACGGCCTCCCCAACAAATCTCTCCACAAGTTACAGATGGTCCAGAACTCAGCTGCCCGTGTCATCACTCAAACCTCCTACTATAACCACATCACTCCTGTCCTGCAGCAGCTCCACTGGCTCCCGGTTAAATCACGCATCATCTTCAAAATTCTACTCCTCACGTTCAAATCTATCCACAACCTTGCCCCTCCTTATCTATCTGACCTCCTACAAATCTCCATCCCATCACGCTCTCTCAGATCCTCCTCTTCACTACATCTCCATGTACCCTCTGCCCGCCTCTCCACCATGGGGAGCAGGGCCTTCACCTGCTCTGCCCCTCACCTCTGGAACGCTCTACCACCAGACCTTCGAAACACCACCTCCCTTTCTCTGTTCAAGACAGCCCTGAAAACACATCTCTTTAGACTAGCTTATCATTACCATCCATCCATCCATCTTCTTCCGCTTATCCGGGGTCGGGTCGCGGGGGTAGCAGCCTAAGTAGGGAGGCCCAGACTTCCCTCTCCCCAGCCACTTGGAGCAGCTCCTCCGGGGGAATCCCAAGGCGTTCCCAGGCCAGCCGAGAAACATAGTCCCTCCAGCGTGTCCTGGGTCTTCCTCTGGGTCTCCTCCCGGTGGGACATGCCCGGAACACCTCACCAGGGAGGCGTCCAGGAGGCATCCTAACCAGATGCCCGAGCCACCTCAACTGGCTCCTCTCGATGTGGAGAAGCAGCGGCTCTACTCCGAGTCCCTCCCGGATGACTGAGCTTCTCACCCTATCTCTAAGGGAGAGTCCAGCCACCCTGCGGAGAAAACTCATTTCAGCCGCTTGTATCCGAGATCTTGTTCTTTCGGTCATAACCCAAAGCTCATGACCATAGATGAGGGTGGGAACGTAGATCGATCGGTAAATTGAGAGCTTTGCCTTTTGACTCAGCTCTCTCTTCACCACGACAGACCGGTACAGCGCCCGCTTCACTGCGGACGCTGCACCTATCCGCCTATCGATCTCACGCTCCAGTTTTCCCTCATTCGTGAACAAGATCCCGAGATACTTAAACTCCTCCACTTGGGGCAGGACCTCCTCCCCGACCCGGAGAGGGCATGCTACCCTTTTCCGGCTCAAGACCATGGCCTCGGATTTGGAGGAACTGATCCTCATCCCGGCCGCATCGCATTCAGCTGCAAACCGCTCCAGCGAAAGCTGTAGATCACGAGCTGATGAAGCCAATAGGACCACATCATCTGCAAAAAACAGAGAAGCGATTCTAAGGTCACCAAAACGGATCCTCTCAACACCTTGGCTGCGCCTAGAAATTCTGTCCATAAAAGTTATGAACAGAATCGGTGACAAAGGGCAACCTTGGCGGAGTCCAACTCTCACCGGAAACGAGCCTGACTTACTGCCGGCAATGCGGACCAAGCTCTGACACCGGTCGTACAGGGACCTAACAGCCCTTATCAAAGGGCCTGGTACCCCATACTCCCGGAGTACCCCCCACAGAACCCCCCGAGGGACGCGGTCGAATGCCTTCTCCAAGTCCACAAAACACATGTAAACTGGTTGGGCAAACTCCCACGCACCCTCCAGGACCCTGCTGAGGGTGTAGAGCTGGTCCAGTGTTCCACGACCAGGACGAAAACCACACTGCTCCTCCTGAATCCGAGGTTCGACTATCCGACGGACCCTCCTCTCCAGAACCCCTGAATAGACCTTACCAGGGAGGCTTAAGAGTGTGATCCCCCTATAGTTGGAACACACCCTACGGTCCCCCTTTTTAAATAGGGGAACCACCACCCCAGTCTGCCAATCCAAGGGAACTGCCCCAGATGTCCACGCGATATTGCAGAGTCGCGTAAGCCAACACAACCCTACAACATCCAGAGCCCTAAGGAACTCCGGGCGAATCTCATCCACCCCCGGAGCCTTGCCACCGCGGAGCTTTTTAACCACCTCGGCGACCTCAGCACCAGAGATCAGAGAACCCGACCCAAAGTCCCCAGGCTCTGCTTCCTCAGTGGAAGACGTGCCAGTAGGATTGAGGAGGTCTTCGAAGTATTCCGCCCACCGACTCACAACATCCCGAGTTGAGGTCAGCAGCACGCCACCTCCACCATAAATGGTGTTGGTCTCGTACCTCTTTCCCCCCCTGAGACGCCGGATGGTGGACCAGAATCGCCTCGAAGCCGTACGGAAGTCATTCTCCATGGCCTCTCCGAACTCCTCCCACGCCCGAGTTTTTGCCTCAGCAACCACCCGAGCCGCATGCCGCTTGGACTGCCGGTACCTATCAGCTGCTTCCGGGGTCCCACAAGCCAAAAAGGCCCAATAGGACTCCTTCTTCAGCCTGACAGCATCCCTCACTGCCGGTGTCCACCACCGGGTTCGAGGGTTGCCACCTCGACAGGCACCAACAACCTTGCGGCCACAGCTCCGATAAGCTGCCTCGACAATAGAGCTTATCATTAACTTTACTAAATGTATTTTTGTTATTTTGCATTTTATAATCTTTATGTATTTTATATTTCAATTTGTCGCTGAAAATGTTTGATCTGTATTACACTGTATTGGTTTGTTAAGTGTCCTTGGGTGTCCTGAGAGGCGCTTTTGAATAAAATTATTATTATTATTATTATTATTATTCTCCACCTCTTTCCAGAGTTTCAGGAACAGCATTGAAGGTGCCCCGCTATGAAGTGTACAGTTAAGAGCCAAATCAGCCTGATTCCATCATTCAGAAGGAGAACAGTGCAGCTCAGCTGCTCTGAAAATAAAGCCTCAGAAGTTCTGTGGGTAAGTATAGATACAAGCCGAAGCCAAAACTTCCCTCTTACTCAATCCTCCACCCACATGCACATATGGTTAGCTCCAAGACAGCATTTGTTGTTCCTAATTTTAGTAAAGCAGAGCTTTTGTTGCATTTTGCTTTGTTTTCTTGGCTACAGCGCTGCCTGAGGGGCGCGTGACCCCCTCATCCACAGCCTCCATGGCCTGGCCCACTTCTTCCTGTACGGGACCGGTGGACAGACTCGTCCGTCGTCTAATGATCCCATCTTTGTCTCGCTCCGTATCTTAACTGACGCAGTCTTTGATGAGTGGCTCCGCAGACATCAACCAGGTACAAACTAATGCATTCTCAGGCTTAGCATCCAAATTCAACCAAGAGGATGAATGGATGAATTGTCTCTGCCTCCAGGTGAAATGAGCTACCCTGAGGAAAATGTCTCCATTGGACACAACAGCAACTTCAACATGGTTCTCTTTTGTCCTCTTCTCACCAATTCTGAGATGTCATCATCAGAAAACCATTGATTCTTGTGTGAAGTCCAATGGCCTGGTGAGCAACATACGCTCACCCACATTCTGTATCTGCTCAGGGTGGCTGCTCATTCTGAGATTGTGTTTATGGAAACTTTAATTCCTCTTTTTCTGGATGTAAATCCTTTTTGGATGATTGTTTCCTCTGATATCAGATGCTGTGCAGCTGGAAGGAGTTTTACTGAAACTTTTTTTAGTTTTGTACATTTGTTATGATGTGTAACCATGACAACAAATTGTTTTGAGCAGCTGATTAACATCTCAAAAGCTCAAATAATATCTCAACTATAGCTCCAATTCAAATGAGTTGAAAAGGAGGCGTCATAAATGCATTCACGTCTCCTTGCCGGCAGTGCTTGAGTGCCTGACCACTGAGATCCTGGAAATGACAGGAAATGCGGCTCATGACAGCAGAAGGGCCGGGATCATCCCCCGACACCTGCAGCCAGCTGTCCACAATGACAAGGAGCTCATCAGGCTGCTGGGAGGAATGGCCATCACTCTACAAAGAGTTCAGCCCAGCATTCGGGTGGTCCTACAGCCCGGGGGAACCGAGAGGCCAGCTGAGTCTGGGTGGATGGATCAGATGGCATCTGCGGCCAGTTTCTTCAGATCCGTTGTGGGGTGAACCTTCCTAACCACAGCAATTAGTGTCTATAACATCTCTTAATGAAATGGGGATAATGAGTTACAACAGCATTTAATTTCCCTGTGGGATTAATAAATTATTTTTAAATTGAATTGAATTAATACAACTCACTGATCCCTGATGATGATGACACTCCCTCCATGCTTCTAATAGCTTGTGCCTTCAGCCAGTTTGAGACCATCCTTGTGGCCATCATGGCAGCAGTGGTGGTTGTGGCAGTGGTGAGCGGGGTCATTGTGGCGTGCAGCCTCAGTTCCACTGCTCAGCCGAGGCCTTGGAGCAGCTGCTGGGAGGGAACTTCCAACTTTACTCAGTGGACAATATGAGTCAGTCTGTTAGAGTTTACACTTTTCTGAAGGCTCTTTGATGTGTTCAAGCATTTTGGGTTTCTTTTTTTAATAAGTTATTTATTTTGATAAAGTTTAAGTGGTTTAAAACCCAGAACATGTTGCCTATATTTGTATTGGAGTGCATGACTAACATGTCTAGAAGATTTTTTTGGATGACAAATCCTGCAAATGAGATCAAACTGTGGTTTCACATTAACGTAAAACAATAGTGCAGACGTTTTGATGGAGTGTTCTGTAGAAAAGTTAAGAACAATCAATATCTTACTTGTTATAGATAGCCTTTTGAACAACACAAGTCTATTTCTAAGAGGATTGAGAAAAAAAAGCTAATCCAAGCAACCCTAGCCTCAAAAATTATAGATTCATGTAAACACATTTAAATTTTATTTTAAAACGATCTTTTGGTTTTGGCCTAGCTCAGACTAGCTATTCACTAGGGTTTTGAATCAAACCCATCAGAACTAAACACAATTTCTCCAAACTGAGGCTGTTTAAAGAGCTATGTACCACAGGTAAGATATTTGTTCACAACTTGCCCACAAAATGTCACATCAAAAGATCTGAACTGGCCGTTAGGCTGACAACAGACAAGTAGGGTACTGGTAAAATTACAGCTGATCATTTTCCTTTGTTTGCTACAAAATGCCAAAACTGTTCAAGTGAAAAGAATAAAAACAGCCGTACCTCCACGTTGTCCTGTTTATTCAACCAACTTAATGTTTCTTCTTCATTCACATTAAAGCCACAATGCCAGTGTTCCCTTTTCTTGTGTACTTGTTATTTAACTAAGGCTCTCATGAAGCAAACAACAGGCAGGACTGTGTGAACAGACCACAGACTGATCTTAATACAGGCATTTTCCTGCTGGTGCAAATTTATTTGTCTGAAGCCTCAGGCCATCTGGCAAATCGCACCACTTAATGGTAATCTTCTGTCCAATGATTAATTCAGTGCACATCACCATGCCTTGATAAGAACACATATATCGCCCTCATGTGGGTATGACACATCACTGCACATGAAGGTAAGGGAGAGCACGTTTTTTAAACAAATCCATTCTGAAGAGAGAAATAAGCTGTTAGGAAAAAAAGCTTACTATAAAAAGTAAACTGTTCCGTCAGATCACATAATAAACAATAGAACTACTTGGTCCTGCATAAATCAGCAGAAATGTGCACAGCATGCACATTTTATGATCTCGTGGGGCATTTTTGAGGCTCAAAGCTTGAGCGTAGATGTCCTCCCCTCAAGTTTCTCTGGGGATTTGGATGATGAAGATGCAGCTTCTTTTCAATAATTCAGAGGAACTCTGTGTAACTTTTCATGACAGAGATGAGCTTTTCTTTTAAGACCATCATAAAACTGAAAGATTTTTACTTTGTATTTCTGAGAAAAAAATATAAACATAACTTTTTCAACAAGCATGGACACAATTTAAAAGCTTTTTTTTTTTTTTACTAAATCAATTATGAGTGGCAATGTGAAGTCACATTTTTACCATTTAAAATCATTAACTGGTTAAAGGGGTAGTTCACATAATTTGTTTGGACTATTATTATGAATATGTCTCAGTTATTGCAGATTTCTTCTTTAACAACCTCATCTTAAAGGAATACGTTGAATTTTGACCAGAATGACAAGCTTGTACAAGCAGGACCAAAATGAAATGTTACAATGTTAAAACAACCTCAAAGCAGTACATGAGAACGCTTTTTAAAACCATGACATTGTCTACAGTTCTCCAATGCGCTGTAATTCAGCCAAAATATAATTCTGTCAGAAGTGTCCTCAAACAGAATGTAAAATGTTTTAATTGACTGCTCTGGTGTCACTTTCTCAATACAAGTATAAGTAAGGTTTACTCTTTGTAAATTCATAAGGATTTGCCAATGTCTGATAATATTTGTTACATTGCATGATTTGGAATCTTAAGAGATCATCCAGCCTTTTAACAGCACACAGTTCAAAGCATGCCTCTCTGATGGTATGGGGGTGCATAAGTGCCCCTGGCACAGGCAGCTGACACATTTTGAAAAGGTACAATCGGTGTAAAAATGTATGCATTGGTTTTATGATTTTCAATGTGTGTTCCATCAGTGTATGAATTTGACCTAAAGTACTGATTAGTCTATTTAGAATTATTTCTTCAGATTAGCTGTATAGATCTAGTAAAGTGCTGTATGAATGGGTAAATGAGGGCACATATTGTAGTGTAAAGAGCTTTGAGTATTTTGATAAGATAGAAAGGTGCTACATAAGTACAGTCCATTTACTATTTTAGCAGAACGACATAACATTTAATAAAGAAGACCAAGAAATGTTGAACCTCAAAAACCCACTCCATTGCTGTAGCTTAAAACATTGAATGGATTGGAAAAAAAGACTGAAGGGAATTTAAAATAAATAGTTGATGAACATCTCTCTTTGACGTATTCCTGCACCGCCAAGCTTCAGTCAGGTCGACGTGTACACTCTTTCGGAAACGGTCCGCCCGCTTCTGGTGGAAGTGCAGCTTCTCCTCAAAGGAAAAATAAAAACTCGGTTGTTGTGTAACCGAAGTAAACACAAGCTAGCATTATTAAGAACGTTGATTTACTTGCTGTATCATCGACGGCTATTGATTATCACCGGAGAAGAAAGTATGACATCATCCTTGTCTGTTCTGGTCCACTCAGCGAGCGGTGTTGAGCTGTTAAGACGAAGCAGTCCTGACTGGCATCAATTGATGGGAAAACCGTCAAATATCTCTCTGGCATCTTCCAATCATCTGACCTCCCATCACAACTTCTCGTTGACTCTGTTCCTGTGTCAAATAAGCACGAGATCCTGAACTGTTTCAACAAACATTTTGTTGCTTCTAGTTCATTATTTGACACAGTTACAAACGGAAAATCAGCCACTTTATCTAATAATCAAACTTCTACAAATCAAATCCCTCCTACAAGTCAACCATCTGTTAATCACACCTTCTCTTTTTCTCCGTTCTCAGTCAGTGAGGTAAATAAACTGTTAAATGATCTTGATCCTAAAAAATCTGCAGGTCCAGATGAACTTCCACCTTATTTCTTAAGGCTGGCTGCTCATATCATCACAGTCCCTGTGACCCACATCTTTAATCTGTCCATAAGCCAAAACACCATTCCGGATGCTTGGAAAACAGCCTTTGTTCTTCCTTTGCTGAAGGGAGGTGACCCCACCTCACTGAACAATTATCGACCGATCTCTAAACTCTGCATTTTAGCCAAGGTTCTAGAAAAACTGATAAACTCTCAGATCAAAAATTATCTGGACTCATTTAACATCTTACCTCTCCATCAATCTGGTTTCAGGAAAAACACAGCACAACAACTGCTTCTCTGAAGGTTCTGAATGATGTTGTTGAAGCATTGGATGCTAAGGACTATTGTGCTGCACTTTTCTTAGACCTGTCTAAAGCTTTTGACACTGTGGATCATAACATCCTGTGTCATAAGCTCTCAGAAATTGGTTTCTCAGATCACACCATTGGTCTAACTATCATTCCGATCGGAGGCAATGTGTTCAACATAACGGTACTTCTTCCAGTTATTTAACAGTTAAAAATGGTGTACCACAAGGCTCAGTCTTAGGACCAACCCTCTTTGCAATCTACATAGGTAATGTAGGTCAGAGCATCCCTGATGCATCCTTACATTTATATACTGATGACACAGTTGTTTATTGTCGAGCTAAAACAGTTGCTAAGGCTTTCCAGCTTTTGCAATCCGCTTTTGACATCATCCAGTCAGATTTGTTCCAGCTCAAACTTGTCCTAAATGCTGATAAAACCAAAGGGATGCTTTTTTCAAATGGGAAGTTGGTCCCAGCAGTTCTCCCTCTGATTTTATCCTCAAATGGTGTCCCTATTGAGTTTGTTGATTCCTATAAATATTTGGATATCCTGGTCGATTCGCTTCTTTTTTCTAAACTCCATGTGGAAAACCTAGTAATGAAACTGAAAGTTAAATTGGGATTCCTTTTCAGAAACAGATCATGTCTAACTCTGAATGCTAGGAAATGCCTTGAATCTGTGACTTTCCTTCCCTCCATTGATTACAGTGACATTATCTACATGAATGCTCCTACTACTTTATTAATTAATTATCATTAATAGCCCCTGCAGATGTTGTCTATCATGGTGCACTAAGATTCATAACTGGCTGTGATTACCATGCCCACCACCTCACCCTGTATTCACTGGTTAACTGGACATCATTAACCTCACGCAGACTATTCCACTGGTACATTTTCATCCTCAAATCACTTCTTGGTCTGCTGCCTTATACAGCTCCTCCTACATGTTTCTGCGTGAGTGCAGCTACAGTGTGCGCTCTCAGGACATGATTACCTGCAGTGTTCCGTCAGTGAGAACTGAACTTGGCAAAAGGGCCTTCTCCTACTCCGCTCCTGCTTCTTGGAAAATCTTGCAAAAAGAGCTGAAGCTCTCGGCGTTGACCTCTCTAAATGGCTTTGATAATCTGTTGGAATCCTGGCAAAAACCAATGCAGACATGTTCCTGTTTTTGATTTTCTACATCTACCTTATAATCTGTCTGTTTTGCTACTTTGATATCTTTGTTTTAACTTGTTTAAAAAAAATCCGTATTTCTCTCTTATGTTTGTCTATTGTTGATTGTTCAAGGAAATTCTACTGTTGCTGTTGTCATCATTGTTTAGTTTGTAGACAGGTCTCTCTTGTAAATGAGTCCTCGAGGCTCAATGAGATTAACCTGCCTAAATAAAGGTTGAATTAAAAAACAAGGGTTCCGCTTTTGTTTTGACACTTGCATATTAACTAAATATTTAGCTCTGCAAGTTAAACATTTAGGTAGCAAGTTAAATATTTAATTAACAACTTAAATATTTAACTAGCAAATTAAATATTTAGGCCCGAGGTAAATATTTAGTTAGCAAATTAAATATATATTTGGGAAATTGTTTAGTTTGTAAAATATATAATTAGGTCTGAGCTAAATATTTATTTAGCTAATTAAATATTTAATTTATTAACTAAATATTTAGGTATAAATTAAATATTTAGTTAGTATACTAAACATTTAGGTATAAATTAAATGTTTAATTTATACCCAAATGTTTAGTTTACTAACTAAATATTTAGGTATAAATTAATTTTTTAATTTAAACCTAAATTTAACTTGCAAGTTAAATATTTAGTTTACTAACAAAATATTTGTTGAGGGAGATATCCATAATCTTTCTCCCTATGCCGGATATTAGAGATCTCAGCGGTCCGGCATGCATACCCTCTGCCAGGGCCCGAGCGCCAAAGAAACCCGAATCAATAAAACCTTTTATTTGTATTCTTCTCTCTCGTTGTTTGAGCCTCTCCAGGTTGAAATTACATTTATAAATGTATGAATAACATGGTGAAAATATGATTTGGAAAAAAAAAAGACCCCTTTTTTTTCATATTAAAAGCCAAGTAAACCAAAATGTTGATGATAATGTTTGACTGTGCAACTTTACAAACGGCACCCCATAGTAGTCTAATTTATTGTAAGCTCAGGCAAGTTGTTAACTTATCAGTCTATTTTGATAGTAACTCTGTTTCGCCAAGCTGAGATCATTACAAGAGCTATTTACAACAGGTAAGGTATTCACTGTTTGTAACCTTTACACAGGACCACACTTCAAAACGTGTGCATTATTCCTGTACTTTCTAAACGAGTGAAAAGCTGACAATCTGAACTGAAGTGATCATTTATCCTGTGCACTGTTGTCTAATAAAAGTGGAAAGTTTTAAAAGTCCTGACCTCCAGGATGTGCAGTGGCTGCCTTCTGTTACTGTTTCACTGAATATAATTGTCTTTTTTTTTTGCTTCAGGCGATTAAACGGAGTGGAAATGATTGACGTGGGTGTTCATGGTCCGATGTACCAAGTTTCCAATGAGTCTGGTTCACTTCCTTGTGACACTCTCAACTCAGCGCTCGGGAATGACATGAATATAGCGGCTCCTGACCTTATAGCTGCAATTAAGAGTAAGTCTACAGTAAGTACAGTTGCTTCCTGTTGGGATATTTATATCTTGCTTTAAGAGCTGCTACATCTCCAGACTCAGCACCGGATGGAATCACATTGGATTGTCATATCTGCACTGCAGGGTGATATCCTAAAAATATATACCCTTTTTATTTCTTTCTAAATCACTTTTGGCTGTTCTCTCTAAAGCACCGGGTTACACTGACAGCCAAAAGACATTCCTGTGGCTGTACTATATGAATATGGAGGGCTTGGCAGTCACACACAGAACAATCATTTGGCCCAAGTTACCCTCCTGAGACTGAGGATCATTAGTGCCGTTTGAACACACTCTCAGGAGAGTTATTTTAAGATGCAACGTAAACTTTACTGAAAGTTTTTAGAGGCTCAGATTATAATCTGTCACGTGCTGAGTTTTACAAGCACAGGTGGAAATATGACAAGGGCCATGAGGTGAAAAAGGCAATAAGAATCTTCATAAATGTTGAAGGATATAAAAACTGCTTTTCTTCTTTATGAAAGAGAACTGTACATATCCGTTGTTACTCCCCAAAAGTCATGTTACTAAAATAATCTGAAGAATTTCTAATGTATTTTTAGTCTAAACATATATATATATATAAATAT
>JBBPBX010042325.1:16137-28453 GCA_038048925.1 Garcialebias charrua
TCTGCTGAATAAACCAGCGATAAAGTTTTGATATGATCAGTGCACAGTGGATGCAAAGAAGCTGCGCTGAACCCATCAAACTGGACCAGAACTGGACCAGAACCAGGACTCCAGACTCTATTACTTAATCATGTTACTGTGTTCTACAGAGCTAGTGGCAGTGAGTAAAATGTATTAGCTACATATAAGTACCGCATTTTCCGGCCTATAAGTCGCACCTTTTTGCCTAATTTGCATGCCCTTTGACTTATAGGGCGAAGCGACATATTTAGGGATTTTTTTCCCATATTTTTAGACCAATTTTTGGCTGAGATATGACCGTTTCCATTCATGCTGACGAAAAAATTGAGCAGTACCACTTTCGGCCACTAGGGGCGCAGTACCACTTTCGGCCGCTAGGGTCCACCGACCGTTCCCAGCTCATGTGTCCGACAGCAGACTCATCTGGTCGGACTCACTCTGTCGCAGCCCTGCCTCCTGCTCTCTGGAGCTCTGACACTTCCAGAGAGTCCACCGACCATTCCCAACTTATGTGTTCAATAGCAGCAACCTCTGATCGGATTCACTCTGTCGTAGCACGGCCTCCTGCTCTCTGGAGGTTAGGGGTTGAACAAGTACATAATTTGTAAACTCGACATTAACATAAATAAACTCGAGTAGTACTCGAGTAGTCGATGATGTCATAGGCTCTTAAGATGCAAAATAAATAAATATATAAAAATGTATAAAAACTTCATTATTTACCAAAAAATAAAAAAGACCAACAAAACATTGGGAGCATTTATTATGCTCCTATCATTTATCATACTGCAGATAAGTCACAGGAAAAACAAAACTATTAGTTATTATTATTAATATTAACATAGTGAATGCACCGTGCGGCGCCCACACGTCAAAAAATGAAACTTAAAAACAAGTGGGGCCACACCGCACCACCGCCTGCAGTGCTGTGCAATTTAAGTTTAGTTTTAGAGATTATTGTGTTTATAGGTTTTTAATAGAGAGAGAGAGAGAGAGTCTTTATTGTCATTTGCACCGCATGTGGTACATGTGATGAAAACGAGATTATGTACACGAGGTCCCAGTTACATCCAACAACAAATGAAAGAGAAAAACAGTAATAACATCTAGAACTAACTAAGAAAAACATCAACTAGTAATACACTAAGCCTAATATAGTGGGAATAAACAGCAGCACGAACATGAGTTTGTATGAGCAGATGGTCACAGATGAACACAGATGAACACAGCAACAAGAAAACAGATCAGCATCAGCATGATGTGATATTTTGCAGTGTTTATTTTTATTTTATTTTTATTTATTCATGAGTCTAACAGCCTCAGGGTAGAAGCTGTTCCTCAGTCTAGTGGTTCTACACTTGATGCTCCTCAACCTCCGTCCTGAGGGGAGTGGGGCAAAGAGTGAGTGTGCTGGATGAGTGAGGTCTTTCATGATGCAGGTGGCTCTTTTCCTGCATCTGGAGGTGTAAATGTCTGTGATGGTGGGGAGACTGACTCCAACAGACTTCTGTGCAGCCTTCACCACTCTCTGCAGAGCTTTCCTCTCTTCAACTGTGCAGCCTCCATGCCACACGTTGATGCTGGAGCACAGGATGCTCTCCACTGCACACCTGTAGAAGGAGGTGAGAACTGGGCTGCTCAGACCAGCACGTCTCAGCCGTCTGAGGAAGTAGAGTCTCTGATGACCTTTCTTGATCAGGCTGGTGGTGTTGTTGCTCCAGCTGAGGTTATCATTCATGTGTACACCCAAGTATTTGTAGCTGGAGATCACTTCCACTGCAGACCCACCTATTTTCAGTGGGGCATGGGTGTGTTTGTTCCTTCTGAAGTCCACAATCATCTCCTTTGTCTTCTTCACATTGTTGCTTTTAGTTTGTGAAACAACAGAGAGGAAGCTGTTTCGGCCGTGTTATGTGACCTGCAATGCAACACTGCCCCCTCCTGTCACAATCTACGGTGGTCAGTGACAGAAATTGATTCAATGAGCAGCAAAGCATTCTATAAAATTATAAACTGTTTCATAATAATAAAACACGACACATTTTTACCTTTTTGACAAGACTGGGCCTGCTCCATACATCCGTGCGCACAGAGGAATCCATTTTGTAGCGTCTTCTATCTACCCCGCGCTCTGTGCGGATCATGTGACATGTGACGTAAAGACGTCAGTGCGACGTGATGAAGTCACTATGAGTACTCGAGAGGGACAAAAAGACCTTGATAGAAGTTTTAGGACTCGATCTGTCGATTACTCTAGTACTCTGTTAAAGCCTTACTGGAGGTATGAACTACTGTTAGCTCAGTGTTTTACTGTTAGCAATAAGGTTGCACCGATCCACATTTCTCACTTCCGATCCAATACCGATACTTTGAAACTGAGTATCGATCGATACCGATACTTTTCCGATCCGATACCGTTCAAGTACACGACTGTGTATAATGAAGATTTTGAACTGAGAACATTTATTTCAACACGGTGTGAGACATCCAATGAAGACTCTCTGAGCCTAACCACAGGAACCTCACAAATTTTAGCAGCTAACAGGAGGCATGTCTTCACCCCACACGTCCTTCTTACTCATGGTTCAGTTGGAAAACCTAAAAAAACGCTAAGCATGATGGGAAATACAACACAGCCACTCCATTAACCAGTAAGGCAGTGGCTGTGTTGTATTTCCCATCATGCTTAGCGTTTTTTTAGTTTTCAAAACTAAAATACTGCTAAGTATTATGGGAAAGACAACAAAATCCACTGCCTTACTGGTTAAGGGAGTGGCTGTGTTGTATTTCCCATCATGCTTAGTGTTTTTTTAGTTTTTCCAACTGAACTATGAGTAAGAAGGATGTGTGTGGTGAAGACCTGTCTCCTGTTCACTGTTAAATTTAGGTTCTTCCTGTTGTAAGGCCCAAAGTGTCGTCATTGGGTTTAACTCACACACTGTTAAAGCAGTCACAGAATGTGATTGAACATAAATACTCTTTGAAACTGGATCGGATTTTGGGATCTTGGGATTTTTAAAGGATCATTGCGGTCCATTTCCGGGAATATCCGGAAATATAAGTATAAGTATATGTAAAGGATACGGAGATATACTACATCAGATCTTACCGTATATCTATGGTTTTAGTGCAGTGGAAAGTATCGGCAGGTTGGGACCGATACCAGATACTGTACTGAAACCATGCTAGAATCGGATACCGATACTGGATCGGATCGGCCCCATCCTTAGTTAGCAATGCAAAATAGGTCAAGAACCACAGGACAGATTTTGATGAAACTTACAGAAAGTAATCACTGGATGGACATTTACAACCTATTAGCTGTAGGAAATGTTTGAGCTAAAATTAGATGTTTTAGGACCGTAGCTGTGGTAGCTGTTAGCTCAGTGTTTTACTGTTAGCAAAATAGGTCAAGAACCATAGGACAGATTTTGATGAAACTTACAGAAAGTAATCACTGGATGGACATTTACAAACTGAAAGTTATGCACCATAACTCATGTTCCCTGAAGGAAGGGAACGAGGTGCAACATACTTGCTATGGGGAATTGCGCCCCCGCACGATTACCTGAAGGAATATACTCACGCCTTTACGGCTAGGGGCGTCACCGCCGCGCCAGAGGCCCCGCCCTCTGGGTACTTAAAGTGAGACTAAACCCAGGTTGAGACGGTAACTCCTCCTTCCAAAATCTCCCTGAAAATGGGCGTGTCGAGAGACAAGGAAGGGTGGAGGTAGAGTTGTGCTTTTGTTCACGCCTCCACCTGCAACAACCTAAAACAAATTAAACCTCTAGCCAACAACATACACCAAGCAACAACAAAGAATAAACATGTAGATGTATTTATCTATTCCACCCATTCCATCCAAAACCAAAGGCCTAAAACAATGAAAATGAAAAGAAAAATAAAACCGCTTGTCAGGAGTGAAATGCAGCACTTCCATATAAGGTATGCACTTCTCATCTCTGCAGGGGATTGGCTCTGCTTGAACCACCTGTGTGACATCACACATGAGCAGACATGTCACACATGAGCGTTTGCACAAATAAGAAAATTAAGGTGTAATCCACCAGTTCAACCCATAGAACTACCGTAAACACATTTTTAGACCAAATATTGCCAAATATTGCCAATTTACACAGATATGCACAATTATGTGAGAATAAACACAGCCATAGTGCTAGATAACATTTTAAACACATTCTAGGGAGTTTATCAGCTAAAAAAAGTTAATTTTGGGTTTAGTCGCACTTTAAGCGGCCTGCGCCCCTCCATCTTTCTCCAAAATTGCACTTCACCAAGCTTTCAGCATTGAAAAGGGCCAGTTATGTTGCACCTCGTTCCCTTCCTTCAGGGAACATGAGACATGGTGCATAACTTTCAGCTCCCTTTCAGTTGGTCTCTCGGTGCAACATACTTGCTATGGGAACGTAATCCATTCACGCCCTTGAAATGCTCAGCAAAGTACAAGTGAGAACATCCGTCCTAAAGGACAGGCATCCCTCAGCTACCGTCTGCAGGGAATGCAGAAGGCACATGCTAAGAGGAAAAAATGCCAAATGCAAGAAACACCAACATGATGTTTCCACTAGGCATATTTTTAAATTCAGCCGATTTGAACATTACGTGCATTTATTAAGGAAACGTTCAGCTCAGACACATATTTGCTATAATTGTCAGTAATTGTTTTTAAGTGTTAATCTTGTTAAAGTCCAACCGTGCACGCTCCTGTGGCCATTTACGGTGACACGTAACATACGCGACGCGTCAGCGGTGACGCATAATAGATGAGACTTATAGGGTGAAGTGACATATTTATGGATTTTTCCACTTTATGACATAATTGGACTGATGCGACTTATAGAGCGGTGCGACTTATAGGGGGGAAAGTACGGTACTTAAATAGAGTTAGTACATTTACAGTATAAGAAAAGAGTTTAGCTTCACAAAAATTCACAGAGGAAATCGGGGGGGAGGGCAACATTTGGACTTATTTACAGCAATTGAAGGGTTGCACAATGTGCTTCCCACATTTACAGAACCAGACATGAGCTATGAAAACACACAGCCAGGGAAAGGTTTGGGGTTTGTTTATGACAGCATGTAGCTTTTCTACTGACTTCATAGACAGTTGACTGTTTTGTGAAATATTATTGTGTCTGGCTGCTATGTTGGAAAACACTGATTTTTTTTTTTCAGTGATTAATTTTAACATTGTTAGCTGCTTGACTGAAGCACCAGCATTTTCTTGACACGTCCGACACGGTGCTTGTAAGTGAAACCTAAATTTAGAGGTTTGCTTCAGGTTAAAAACAACATTTTGATTCGTAACTTTTTAAACATCATTTAACAAAAGCTTGGAAAAATCAATTTCTTTTAGGTGCTGAATTATGTTGATGCAGCTCTTACCTTGCTGCTGCATGTTCAAGTATTAATATTTACAACATGTTTAGATGTAATTACTTTTTTCACACTTAAAAAAAGGCATGTGACAGGATTGTGTCTTCTTAATTTCCATGATTTTATCATCCGGAGCAACGATAAGTGTTTCAGTCACTTTTATTATTTCATTTTATGCTTATGTTCATTGGGTTTTTGGTGTTTTAGGGGTGTTTGGTGTTTCAGTGTTGGTGTAAATTTTCATACTTTTATACTACTATGAAAAAACTCAGGACAGTGTTACACTTTTACTATTTTATGCTTATGTTTATTAAATGTTTTAGTGTTTAGTGTTTAGATGGTTACTGTTGCACCGAGGGACTGAGAGAAACG
Organism: Garcialebias charrua; assembly: GCA_038048925.1. Taxonomy (NCBI): domain Eukaryota; kingdom Metazoa; phylum Chordata; class Actinopteri; order Cyprinodontiformes; family Rivulidae; genus Garcialebias; species Garcialebias charrua. The sequence goes on from JBBPBX010042325.1 coordinate 21,931, forward strand.
CAATTTCAATCCTGTGTATGTCCTGTACATAACAGTTCTGACAATAAAGTTGACTTTGACTTTGTTAGCATTTAGCTGCAGGTGGTTATCATTAAAGCTGGGGTATGTAACATTGTAATGTAGTCTGTAACTTTTCAAACAATATATTTTTAACATATTTCTTCACTCTGTCACTATCTACTGACAGACTGATGTTAGACAAAGTAATCTCTGAAAAAAACTATAGTCCCCTTGCTTCTCTATCAGCATTTATAAAAACACTGAAAACACAGAGTGACCCGGACACTGACCAGCCAATAAAAACAGAGTTGTTTGTCACGCCCCAACCCACGCCCCCGCCTGTCACAGCCTCAGCGCCGCGGCTCGTTCTCATTCAAAGGATTGCAAAGCGATGCAGGACTGTTTTTTATGTGACACAAATGTATTAAATATCCCTTCTTCATCCCAGAGCTGGACTTTTATTTAGTTTTTTTGCCAAAAGTCAAGTGATCGCTTCATCCTCCACTCACAGGAATGAGGAAATGGATTTGTCACGACTCACGAGCGAATTAAATCATGTCCAAATTGGCTGGTGATGCTCTGCTGATTACAGGGTCTTTTTGTGTTGTTGGACGAGTGATTCATGGTTTTATTATATTTTAAAGTTTTTTTTAACATATAATCATCACAGAATATTGAAGCGCTCCGAGCAGACACACAGCAGGGGGCGGAGCAGAACTAAAATTCAGCAGAAGCATGGACTGTGGCTCCCCCTCTGAGCCATATATAGCTCTGAGGGGGAGATAGCAGAATGCTTTTCTGCGCTGAAAATATTTGAGTCCCAGAGTGTTACAGAAATCGCAGACCATATAAGCCATATCTTAATGGCTGATAGGCAGTTACTGAGTTCAGTCAATTTATAGAATTCAGACAGTCGAAATGAACAATATAATTGAATGTCATCAGCGTACACATGGTATGGGATGTTACTAAAGCTATTTAAGATAAAGCCTAATGGGCGTAAGTACAATAAAAAGAGGATCGTGCCCAAAACTGAACCCTGGGGCACCCCATAGGGCAGATCAGAAACGTCAGAATGAACATTGTTCATGAAAACAGTAAAAGACCTATTAGATAAATAAGAATTGAACCAATTTAAAACCGTGCCAGAAATACCAAACAGATCACATATTTATAACACGTTTAGATGCAGATTGCACCATCTGCTGGAAGCAGATAAGGTGGAGGTAATAAATTTACTCTTATTTAACCTCAATAACTGCCTGGTATTCCTATATTTACTCTGTTTTGTCTTTATTTGGCAACCTTGTGGACCAGAAAGAGATCTTCCACAGGCCACTTCTGGCCCTCTGATCATATTTTGCTAATACGTTTTGAAGGCTTAAATACTTTCCTCTCCTGTAGAATCAATCCAGATTATTTGCTTACTTGCAAAGTCAACTCCTTAACTCAACAATGCCTAAATGTTTTCTCATGCCATGGCAGAAAAAATTCTACATCTTAGCTTCCTGACAGTTCAGACAACGACAAGCTAACGCTGATATGCTAACAACAATATGAATCTTGCAAACATATTCTTGTTATTAGAATCAGCGGTTAGAATCCAGGAGGTGGGGATGTTTTTGCACAATATAGACATTTACACCAGTGAACCTGAAGTGGCACGCTGGATGACATTTACACCGTCCACCTGACATTTGGCAGATGACTTTCGGATCATGTAATTGATTTGTATCCGCTATCTAACCTCTTCTTAGCAGTTCTATTTTTATTTTTGTTTTTCCCCTGGTCATTTTGTGCTCCTGTTAATCCAACAGCGTCTGTGAGATTTTAATGTGAACTGCAGCTTAAAGTGATCTTAAACAGGGAATGATTGGGAAGTGTCATTGGAGTGGGTCCAGGAGATGGTGAGACGTTCAGTCGCTCCTATTTCAGTGTTGTGGCTTTTATCAGCCACGTTTGAGCTTTTACCTCTGGAATGTAAATTCAAGTCGGACCGTGTGAAAAAAAAGCACCTGCATGGCAGTTATCAGGAATTTATTATCAGAGAGCCTGGACCTAATTTGAATAATGGAAGGGTGTGGGGGTGGGGGGCATCATCAGAAAAAGCCTTGCTGAATTGGCTCATGGTGTCTTTCACAGGGAAATGATGGATCACACTGAGAATGAAAGGACAGGCTAACACCCCCGGTGTCACAGCTTAAGCTGACCACACTGAAAGACTCCTCAGAAATTCATTCAACCCTGATTCTTGTTCTCCTGATCGTGAACAAGCAACAACAGGAATGGTTCTGATTTTAACTTTGACTGATGGAGGTTTTATTCACTTTTCTCATTGCTTGTAAAAATATAAATAAAAACGATGTAGCATGTGAAGTGACCTTTAAGAAATAAAAGACTCGGGGACTGAACACATTGTGTCCATCAAGCCCTTAATGCAAATCAATATACAAAGTGTGAGTCAGTTTCCAAGGGCAGCAGGCACAGCAAGGAGATATATTCTTCTGAACTGTTTTTTTATTTTTTTATTTCAAAGGTGTTTTGTGTGAAACAAGGTTAGACCTTCTTGTGTTTTTGTCCACCACATAATGAAATCTGTCTGGCTGATAAAAGTAAAGCCATGCACGCCACTGATGCACCAACCTTCATCAGATTGGAGCATTTTTCCGTCCTCTGACATTTTCAGAAAGCGTAATCGGGTGCTGAAAAGTGAACACCTGCTCCCTGTGACGTTTCCTGCCTCTGTCAGATCATCACAAGCTGATGAATCTTGTTTATTAGAGAAGAATTAGCAACATTCGTCCAATTTAGATCTGCCTGTATGCAACAATGAGACTGATTGGCTTGATAATTGATCAAAGTGTATGCGTGTCACACGTTTCGTTTTATTTTCGTTGTTTAATGAGCACAGGCTGGAAGAGTAATGTACTGTAATTATGACGCTGCAGGCGGTCAGGAAAGCACGAGGTGATTGTAGAGAGGTTCCCAGAAAGAGAGTAGTTCTTTGAAATGGACTACAGTGATGGGGCAAATTAAATTCCAAGTAATATGGTCAATTTTAAACATCGACTTTTCTTTCTCAGCCTCTGATGCTTTAATTCCATTGAAAGGTGTAATTATTCATTATCACTGATTCAATGGTGCAACTTTAGCTTTTTGAAAGCCTTTTCTGCCATATTTTTTTCTCATAGAAAATTAGCTGAGCTCATTTTACATCCTTCAGATCTTTAGATCTGTTCACAACCTTTTGCTGCTCCTTTCACATTTTGTTCTGGTTCAGTTTAATTCAGCTTCCTTGTGCAAATTTAAACTTTCAGCTACTTTCAGCAGCTGTTTTGTGCTCCTTTCAGGATCTTTCTGCTAGCTACAACATTTTTGTGCTTCTTCAAACTTCTTTCTGCTAATTTCAGGATTTTATGTTTCTTTCAGCTTGTTTCTGCATGTTTCAGCTTTTACTGTTACTGTATTTCAGATACTATTTAGCTGTTTTGTGCTAGCTTTAGTCTTTTCAGCCAGTTCCACGTTTTTTTTTTTTGCTTATTTCACCTCATTCTGCTTTCTTGTGGTAGTTTAAGCTTCTTTCTGCTTTTCAGCTTTTTTCCCCATGCAGCTATTTTTTGTTGTTGCTAAATTCAGCTTTTTTAAAGCCAATTTCCTCATTTTGTGCTTCTTTCTGATTATGTAAACCCAATTCAGCAAAATTGTTTTCTTCTGCTAATTTAGTCTTGTTCTTACATTTCAGCAACATTTCAGCATGTTTTATAGCTAAATGCAGCTGTTTATCAATGAACATTCACACTGCATTTTCACAGGAAATGCAATTTCTCTAGTTTTAATAGATACTCAATTTATTTATTTGTTTGTTTTAGATATGAATGGGGCTAGTAGTTCCAAGTATATTTTTGAAGAAAGCCAAAGTCAAGCAGGTGGTTTACCTGTTTCAGTTTGGTTTGGTTGTAACACAGCTGCGCTGCAGTTAGTTTTCACATCTGGATAACATTTTTCTTTGTGCAACTCTTTTTACACCAAGAAAATATAAGCACACAAACTTATGTGAACAAACCAAAGCCCGAGTTGCTGATTCTCATTTATAAAAAAGTTTTATATTATTTGCATAAAGCTGCTTGTATCTCCAAACTGAATACACTTTTTTTTCCTTTGATTTATTTTAAATAAATGTAATCTGAGACCCCATGCAGCTTGTGCACAAACACTGACAGGTGTCACCCTCCCATCAGCAGCCTCCCCCCTGCATCACCTTCTATTCCATTCTGGAAAAAAATTTATTTTTTTAAATCTGATTCCCATTTCTCGGCGGTGTGAGTCTGAGAATCACAGTGAAGTGTGACGTCACAGCCCATCGCTGCTTCATCCAGCAACATGTCTGCGCGTCACCGAGCGGCCGACATGCGCGCAAACAGCTGATGTGAACAACGCACTGAGGAAAATCTCAGTGAGGAGATCTGTTTTAGAGATTAAGATGACAACAAGTGTTTGCTCACCTCCTCACAGATTGTCTGACTTTAATGTTTGGTTCAGTTCCAGCTTCATTTTTTGATGAGATCAAAACGTGTTTTCATTTTTTTGTCTAGAGCAAAACGCATTTTTCCCCCTTTTACAGACTTCAAAATGATCCATAGCCCCACTCTGACTTCTGATGTTTGTGAATTCGATTTATTTCTAAACATTTGTGGTCAATCCAGCAAAACGAGCAGATGTTTAAAGCACAGAGGGTGTGGCAGCTGCACATAGGTGGCTGCTGCTGGTGGCTTATTGTGGTCAAATGGCTGTGCTTTGTCGACCCTTTATTTAAAATCACGTTTTATATAATAATTGAATAGATTAAGAGAAAATAAAACATGACAGAGTTCGGATGCTGATGTGTTCTTGAACTGTTTGAAAAATGTTGTTGAACCTAAATGTCCAACATTCCCAAAACCTCTCGAGGAACAAAAAGAGGGATGATATTTGAGCACAACCTCAGATCATTTTAATTTTTTATTGTCTAATTGTGACAAAATGTTCCACTGGGACAGAAGAGAAAAACAGAAAAGAACGTCTTCTGTGTCAGTGTTTCAAATGACTCCAAATGCGTAAAGTGGCGCACTCCAAGCCTTTTGCGCACTGACGCGCCCGCCTCATAATAATAGGATTTAAATGCAGCTTACCCTCACGGGGTGCAGCTGGATCCCACGCAGACCACATCTGGACTGAAAAAAATGGGGTCCAGCACATGATGTACGCCACCACGATGACGAAGGTCATCTTGACCGTGGTGATCTTGGCCTTGGAGATGAGCTTGACGCTGCTCACGCGCGCCAGCGTGTTGCTCTTGCACGTCCTGGGCGTGAGGCTGATGCACTGCTCGCGCCTGGTCTTCAGTCTGAAGTTCTGCCAGATCTTGAAGCTGATCAGCCCGTAGCAGATGCTCAGGATGGCCACGGGGATGATGTAGATGGTGAGGCTGATCCAGGTGATGTACGCTTTGGCCCCCCAGGGCTTCACGAAGTCTCCCCAGCAGTCGTACACCCCTGACCCGGCCGAGCCCACCTCCCTGAGGGAGAAGATGAACATCTGGGGGACGCTGAAGAGCAGGCTCAGCATCCAGGAGGAGACCACGTAGAAGCGGTCCTTGCCTCTGTGCAGGGAGCGCAGCGGCTGACAGATGGCCAGACACCTGTCCACGGACATTAACACCAGCATGTAGGTGGAGGCGAACATCCCCACCACCTGCAGGTACTTCACCAGCCTGCACAGGATGTCCGGCCCGTAGAAGCGGAACGTGATGTCCCAGATGAGTTGAGGGAGCACCTGGAAGATGGCCACCACCAGGTCCGCGACGCTCAGGTGCTTCATGAAGTAGTACATGCGCGACTGGCTGTGCTTGGTGCTGTGGATGGCGAGCAGGACGCACAGGTTCCCGGCCAGCGCCAGGAGCAGCACCAGCGCGAGCACCGTCACCTCCACCTTCGCCACCTCCTCGTTCCGCGTGAGGGGGTTGGTCTGGTTCCAGCCGGCGGTTCCGTTCGGGAGGCTCGAGTCGTTGAACGCCCACGTGTCCAAGACGCTCTCCATCGCTGCGTCAGGTGCGCGCGCGCGGTGACGGTTGTGCGGCGGATCACCCGGAGGTGTCAAAGAGTTCCTCTGCGTCCTCACAGGTTCCGAAGCAGCATGCTCAGAGCCGGGTCATGTCTCCCTCGGGTGACAGAAGAAGACGGTCGTGTCCTCCTGAGCGAGCCCCATGAATGCTCTGAAAACGCATGAACTGTTCCCAAGTTGCGCAAAGAGTGGACGCTCCTCATCCACCGCGTCCAAGTCTGAGGTTCTGGGTGGAAGAAGTCAACAGATGTGCAAGAGCTGCAGCTGTCAACAGATGTGCAGGAGCTGCAGCTGCAGCATCTTCTCTGCTCCAGCGTGAGAGTGGGCAGCATGGCGCGCGTGGTCCCCTCATATAAGATCTCCACTTGGTCAGAAACAGGAGCGGGTCTTACTCTGCGCCGCCGCTTGGTGGCCACGTGCGCCT
>JBBPBX010042326.1:11680-28452 GCA_038048925.1 Garcialebias charrua
ATTTATGCCCATAAAACATCGAATTTTAGCTCTAAACATTGGGCAGCACGGTGGCACAACTGGTAGAGCTGCTGCCTCTCAGCGAGCAGGTCCCCGGTTCAAATCCCGGTCCAGGGGCCTTTCTGGGTGGAGTTTGCATGTTCTCTCCATGCATGCGTGGGTTTTCTCCAGGTGCTCCGGTTTCCTCCCACAGACCAAAAACATGCATGTTAGGCTGATTGGTAACTCTAAATTGACCCTGGGTGTGAGTGAGACAGGTCCCTCTTGTAAATGAGTCCCCGTGGCTCAACGAGGCTAGCCTGTATAAATAAAGGTTAAATGAATTGAATGAATGAATGAAAAAACATCTCGTAAAGCTAGTCAGTTGTAAATGTCCATACAGTGATTACTTTCTGTAAGTTTGATAAAAATCTGTCCTGTGGTTCTTGACTTATCTTGCTAACAAACACAGCTAACAGTAGTTACCTCCAGAGCAGAAGGCCGGGCAGCGACCGAGTCAGTCCGACCAGAGGAGTCTGCCTTCGGACACATGAGGTGGGAACGGTCGGTGTACCCTAGTGGACAAAAGTGGTACTGCACCATTTTTTGCCAAAATGAAAAACTGTCATATCTAAGCCAAAAATTGGTCTAAAAATATGGGGAAAAATCCATAAACAAGTCTCACCTCTCTATAAAGCCCCCAGTATACCTGCGCGTACTGCCTATACGCCTCTGTACGACGTACGTACGCTGTGGCAAAAGCGTACCCCCGCGCAGCCCCTCAGGGCACGAACGCGCAAAGCTCTTTTTTTACGACCGCGTACGCTTGAGCGGTGTCTGACCATAAACTTCCCCGGCGCCGGACTGTTTTGTATGTTACACAAATGAATTAAATTCCTCTTCTTTATCGCTGATCGGGCCTTTTCTTTTGTTTTTTTGCCAAAAGTCAAGTAATCGCTTCTTCCTCCGTTCACTCGATGACTGAAATGAATGAATTCAGGTCCTACCTGGCAGCGCGAGGTTTTAAATATTTCCTTGTGGGCTGTGGGCTGCAGGAAAAGCGCTCCCTGTTTTTTTTCCCCACTTTTTATTAGTTTTTATTAACATATAAAGATAGAAAGACCGCAGCGGGAGCAGCCGAGCGAACCGCTGCTCGTCTGGAGCAGAGAGACAGCGGCTTGTCCCACTCGCTGTCAATCATTTCAGTAGGCGTGTCAGCAAGTGACCAATCAGCGACCTCAGTTTGTCCTGCTTCGCGCGCAGCTGATCAAATTACAACAAGGATTTGGAGCGAAAACGCGAGAATTACCGCGAGAACGAAAGAAGAGCTATAACAGCGAACGCATGCGCACTAAATGCGCGCGTAGAGTGGCGTCCAGGTAGGACGCTGAGGTCTATTGGAGGCTTAAGTCGCAGGGCATGCAAATTAGGGAAAAAACTGCGACCTATAGTCCGGAAAATACGGTATCTCACGTGTGATGGGTTAAATGGAGAGAACTAATTTCATCATTGTACAGGAACATACAATGATGGCAACACATAGCACTTTATCCAGATTCATGCTCAATAATCCAGGTAGAAAAATCCAACAAAGTTAAGTCAGGTCCTCTGGACAATTTTTGTTGAAACATTTCATCTTTCATCCAAAAGACTTGTTCAGTCCAAGGAGCTTGCAACAATCTAAGTCTAATAAATAGCATAGCACTTTACTTTAAAACATCATGTAAATAACAATGGTCAAGTGCTGTATTTAGTTTGATATTTAATTTAGTTGTACTTTAAAGGAGCTGTATGTAACTTTTCTAACAATATATTTTTAACATATTTCTTCACTCTGTCACTACCTCCTGACATACTGATTTTAGACAAGTAATCTCTGAAAAAAACTATTGTCCCCTTGCTTCTCTAAAAGCATTTCTAAAAAGCCACAGTGACACGCCATTAACCAGCCAATAAAAACAGAGTTTGTAACCAGCCAATAAAAACAGAGCTTGAATTTGAATCAGCCAATAAAAACAGAGCTTGAATTTGAATTTCAGCAGAGCAAGGGTAACAGAGCCATATATGGCTCTGAGGGGGAGGGACCAGAAACGTGTCTCTGTTCAAAATTTTCCTAAGTTCCAGCGTGTTCCAGAAATTACATACTGAACCTTTAAGGAAAGCAGGCAGATCTCAGGTCCTACTTTACCATTGTAACCAGTGCTGCCTGGAGTCAACCCCCAGTGTCATGCCAATTTGCACCTTCATCATGGGCATAGCCAGGATTTTATGAGGGGCGGTTCGGTTTGTTTGAAGGAAAAGTGGACCTGGAAAGAGCAACACGTCTCGGTGGTTCACTGGAAGCGCGTCGGGTTGCCACTGCCACTCCAAACTTTATCTCGACTCGGGTTCGATCCTCACTTGGTTGAACTTATTTTACGTTTGTCTTTTATTGGATTAAAAAAAAGGAGTTTGTGTTAACAACAGGCATATTAAGTCTATGGTGTTAACCAGTTTGACATTAGCGGCGTTTCCATACCTTCTCTTTCCACCTCTCTTAACACAGAACTTGTGTTGTGGGGGAGTTGTAGGCGGGACTTCATAGGCAAAGTGGGCGGTTCGTTCAAACCTCCCGAACCCCCCCCTGGCTACGCGCATGCCTTCATGCATGTGACCAAAACAACAACCCTCAGAGTGAATGGGAGGCAGAGCAATTTGCATGACTTTTTTCACAGCCAGCCCCACAAGAGTTAGGCCCTGTTTACACGGACACTGTGGGGGGGAAACGGATGTTTTGGGTATGTTAATTAGATGAAAAGTTTTGCGTTGACACGGATCTGCTCGAATTTCCCCCCTCCCTCATGCCCCCCCTTTCACCCACTGCGCATGCGTGCTGCTGAACCTTCACCCACTGCGCATGCGTGCTGCCTCACTGCTGGCTGTCTGCTGTGTTCTTCTGGGCTAAACGTTGAGCTAACAACTAGTTAAAGCTGGATTTTGGATAAGAGTCGACAGATTTGACACCAAGCGGGACCTCTTCATCTAACAAGCTGCACACCAGACGCTGAGTGGACTGTGGATCAGAACCGAGTGACGATGAGGATGATGTCGGACTTTCCTCCGTGATAAACATGACTTACAGCAGGTAAATCAACGTTCTTAATATAATGTTTGCTTGTGTTTACTTTGATCACACAACAACAGAGTTTTTATTTATTTAATTATTTATTTCTGCCAGGTGGAGAAGCTGTCGTTCCAACAAACAGGCAGACCGGTTCTGATGGGGTCCAGATGAACACACAGCAAGAGTCCAGTTCATTAACGTAGTTACAGTTCGGTTCACGTGTTTTAATAGTGTGTTCAGTTTAATTCTCAGTGTTTGTGTTACGTAAAGTTTGTGGTGCTGAATAAATAAATAAATAAAAAATAAACCTGGTGTCTTCATTTTCACAGCACGTTACGCACTGTTTTTAAAAAAATGTAACGAGTCCAGATAGATACTGTAGTTCAGATAAATTTATACATCTCCCACGCCAACATAAATACTGTTTATTATTGTTAAACTGTTATATTTTGCAGCGTGACACGTGAAATGTCCCCATGCCCGGACTGTCCGCGCGTGCGAGCTGCGCGCATGTGGTTGACACAAAAGCTCAGCAGGAGATGTTTACATTATCAACGGGGGATCAGCGAAAAAGATCCACCCTGAGCGGTGGATCAAAAAAGTATCGGATGCAAAGAGGGGGCCAGCGGCGTCGTGTCAACGATAAGCAAAGACGCAAAGAGAAAGTAGCGGTTCCACTCAAAAACAGGGCTTTAGTAAAATTCTTTTTTTTTTTTTTCATTCAACCTTTATTTATACAGGTTAGTCTCATTGAGCCACGAGGACTCATTTACAAGAAACCTGATTTAAACAAAGAACACAGATGAGGTAGCCTGGTTAAAACCAGACCCTTGTCCTTCACTTCGCTTCGGACTAGGGTCTGGACTTTCTCCATTGAGAAACGATTCTTGCTGGAGGCGTGGCCTCTGCTGATGGCTGCTCCCCCGTGGTCTGCTGAACTTTACTTCAGCTCCACCTCCTGCTGAATTTTCTCTCGCTGCCTTTGCATATTCTGTGTTTATATGTTCGGACTCGGGCAGCAACGTAAAACCCGAGTTTAATTCTCTCGTGACAACCTCAGTCATTTCCTTGTTCATTTCACTCAGCGGAGGGAGAGGAGGAGGGAGCGATGATCACTTACTTTTGGCAAAAAAAAAAAGAAAAGAAAACTCCAGATAAGGGATTAAGAAGGGGAAATTAATACATTTGTGTCACATATAAAACAGTCCTGCATCGCTTTGAATGAGAACATGCGAATGCTCGTTGGCTGCGCACTCCCCCGTGGTCTTCTGAACTTGACTTCAGCTCCGCCTCCTGCTGAATTTTCTCTCGCTGCCTTTGCATATTCTGTGTTTATAATGTTAATAAAACGTTCTAATAAAATAAAATAAAACCATGGATCGCTGGTCCAACACACCAGAAGACCAGGAAATCTGATGGGACTCGGGCAGCAACGTAAAACCCGAGTTTAATTATCTCGTGACAACCTGAGACGTTTCCTCATCAGCAGAGGGAGAGGAGGAGGAGGGAGCGAGCGATCACTTGACTTTTGGCCAAAAAAACAAAAGAAAACTCCAGATAAGGGATTAAGAAGGGGAATTTAATACATTTGTGTCACATATAAAACAGTCCTGCATCGCTTTGAATGAGAACATGCGAATGCTCGCTGGCTGCGCTGGGACAGGTGGGGGCATGGGTTAGGGGCCAAAAACTCCGCCCCTTCTGTTCTCTGATTGGTCCGGTCAAAAATCAGCCGGAGAAATCGTTGTCTATGGGAGAAGTCCCAGACTGAGCAGTGAAGGGAAATGAGAATTGAGCGGAGCTGTGCAGGAAGGCGAGGGCCAGGCTACAGATGAGGTACAAACAGCAATAGAAAATCATATAAAAGTATATAAAATGAAAAACAAATTACATAAAATGAAACAAAAACAAGCTACATTATAAAATGATGTAAAATACTAAAAACAGAAACATGTCTGCATTGGTTTTTGCAATGAGCTCAACAGTTGAGATGATTTCTGTTGTAACTTGGCGCTATATAAATAAACTGAATTAAATTTGAATTCGTTTTTTTAATTACCTTAGAGAGGTCAAAGTCAACAACTTCAGATCTTTTTGCAAGGTGTTCCAGGAGTAGAGTAAGAGACGGCCCTTTTGCTGAATTCAGTCTGCACTGAGGGGACGCTGCAGGTAATGATGTCTTGAGCATGCATGCTGTAGCTGCACTGATGAAGTGACATATAGGAGATATATGAAGGCAACAGACCAAGAAGGGATTTAAAGATGAAAATGTACCAGAGAGAGAGTCTGTGTGAAGTAGATGATGACCAGTTAACCAGTGAATACAGTAGTTCAGCCAGTTATGAATCTTAGTGCACAATGATAGACGGTGTCCAACATACCATACCATTTTATTTATAAAGCACTTTAAACAGGAACAAGTCCACACCAAAGTGCTGGACAAACAAACACGCAACAGGCAACACAGACAATGAAGTACAACACGAAAAACATAAAAACATTGCAGATCATAAATCAAACGATCCAATACAAATCAGCTGGCATTGAAAGCAATGGAGTAGTAGTGAGTTTTTAACCGGGATTTGAAAACCGAGAGGGAGGGGGCCTGTTTGATGAGCAGCGGTAACTCGTTCCAGAGTCTTGGGCCTGCTACAGAGAACGCCCTGTCACCCCTGCGCTTAAGGCGAGTTTCTGGAACTATTAAGAGTACCTGATCCTCTGACCTCAAAGCACGTGGAGGGACATATGGGTGTATCAGATCCGAGAGATAGGCGGGGGCGAGACTGTTCAGCGATTTGTAGACATACATGAGAATTTTGAATTGGATTCGAAGATGAACCGGTAGCCAGTGAAGGGAGGCCAAGACTGGTGTAATGTGCTCTCTTTTGCGTGTGCTGGTTAAAAATCGGGCAGCTGCGTTCTGAACCAGTTGTAATCGTGCAATGGTGGCTTGACTGACGCCAAACAGAAGTGAATTGCAGTAATCCAGCCTAGATGTAATGAATGCGTGACATCTGCATCGTGCTTGTAGGAGCATTCATGTAAAGTCACCGTAGTCAATGGAGGGAAGGAAAGTAGCAGTTTCAAGGTGTTTCCCAACATGTCCTAGCATTTCAGTTTATAACTGGGAAAGCTCTGTTTATGAGAAACAAAACATCTTCAACATTCTAAAAAAGAAATCCCCTTTAATTTAATAAGGACCCATCCAAACAAGAACAGAGTTTTGAGAATACGCCAACGTTTTTATTGACTTGCGCCCACACAGAAACAGCTTTTTAGGAGCTCCAAAACAATATTTTTTTGTAAATAGGGTTCCAGAGTGAGAAAATCTTTACCTGCTGACAGAAAGAAACATACTGTTCTCATGTAGACAGCCTAAATAAAAACCATTAAAGATGATGATGTCATAGCCCCACCTCCTGCCTAACCTATCCAAGCTTGACAGACATAACAAAACACCAGATGCTCAACTACAGCAAAATTGTTGTATATTGAATTACTGAACAGACAAGACTGATTAACAAAAAACTGCCTTGAATACAACAAAAACAAACAAAAAAACAACAACTTTATTTTACACCAAATAATCTAGGGCCAAAAAGATTTTTATCGCTTGTGAACTGTTATCAGTACTAAAGCAAACATTACAGAAAGAGAATAGGCTTTTATGAAACAGGAAGAAAAGTTGGCATCTTGAAACGATTTCGCTCCTGCAAATACAAACTTCTAATAAAACATTTTCTTGTTTTTCTTTTGAGTTTATGGCACATCTCATTGGAGCATCTGGTGAAACAGGCTTTTGTTGTAAAGGGAGAAAAAGGAGCACTTATGTTCTGCTTAGGGGCCTAACCAGTGTCATCTGATCCCCTTGTTTTTCTATGGGTTTAACCATGAGTCAAGACAATGTGTGCACATTTGTGTGCGTGTTTTCCAGCCAGTCCATAAGGGCGTGAGTAGAAGGTGAAATCTGGCACAGTGCTAGTGTGCAACAGATTGCTGTTGACCCTAATAAGCGTTGCACGGTTGAAACCATGTGGCTCAACTGACAGCTTTTACAGATCCCATAAAGCAGCTATGGAAAAGTCCCTGGATCTGTTTTACACCATTAGGGTGAAAACGTGGTTTTGTGCTACAGTATTTGGTTTGCGGTCATTTAAGATGACGTGCGGTTAACTTGTATTATATTTATCCGCAAAAACATATTTTAGTGAACTGATGGGATTCAGAGTTACTTTGGAATTGTTTACACCATAAAGCAGTGTTTTTCAACCTTTTTTGAGCCAAGGCACAGTGTTTTCATTGAAAAAATCCCGAGGCACACCACAAACCAAAATTGTAAACAAAGATGCACTGTATCCGCCTATATTAAATATATAGTCATTCTTATCAAAGTGTCTTGAATAGGAATGAAATGAACACTAAATGTATTTTTTATCATGTTTTATATTTCTTATTTCAAATTGCACTTAACATGAAATTGAAGGCATGTTAACATGCCTTCAAATACACCTGAACAGTGCCACAACAATGTGTTCTTAAAATTAAAGAGGATGAAATTGCACTTAACATGCCTTCAAATACACTGAACAGTGCCACAACAATGTGGTCTTAAAATTAAAGAGGATGAAATTGCCTTTAACATGCCTTCAAATACACCTGAACAGTGCTACCATTCTCTCTACATTTTACTCACTTGAAACCTGTGCCTGTTTGGATGAACACAAAGCTCACGTTCACAGTTTCTGCCTTCTTCTGATTTCCACTTGGGCCTTCATCTGGGTCAGAATTTTGTCCAGGGACCAGACCGGATTTAGTATTTTTTCTTTTGAAAAAGTTTTCCATCGCTGTTTGTTTGAGAAGATCCTCACTGTTGGTTTGTTTTGCTCACTGCTCACGTCACGTTCATGCACCGCTACTTCTCTTGTTTTAATGTGCGACGCTATGCTCCATACTGCCACCTATCGCTCGGTAAGAAATTACACCAGTTAATAAAAATTTCATAATTTACTAATTTTACACGGCACACCAGACGATCTCTTGCAGCACACTGGTGTTCCACGGCACACTGGTTGAAAAACACTGCCATAAAGTATGCTCTTTGTGGCTCAAGATCATTAGATGTTGAAAATGTATAAGGAAAAGTATGAGCAATAGCTGACAAATAGTAATCAGGTTGAATTCTTTTTTTTGTTCAAGACATTTTAAACTACGGTACACACTGAAGTGATTTCCTACTTAGTCATGTTGGAGCGACTGAATCTGCTGGCAAGCTTCAGTGCTCTTTTCCTGCTCTGTAATTTTATTTGTATGCCTGCTCTTCCTGTTTGAAGCCACAAGTCTTTAAGGGAGGGGTTGAACACAAATTCACCTCCACCACCCGAATCAACTTACACCACCGCCTGCCTTCGGCCTGGCTTTCATTCAGCCAGATTAGAGCTGTCCTGAGACGTCCCAGACGCTCGCCAGCGAAATGGACTACATGCATACAGTTCTCTCCATGAGGAGAGACCCAGATAGCAGAGCAGATCGCACCTGTCTAAAGATGGTGTTGGTCTCCTCTTCTGCAATGATTTACCCCCAATGCAAGAGACTGTCACAACAGGTGTTCCACCTGTCACATGGTTGCAGTTGTAGTGAAACAGGCCGTCATGTGCTGATGCGTTTAATGTGTAAGAAATTGAAATCAATCAATCAAGTGTACATTGGTGTTAATTTTAGTTGATTTATTTTAAATAAAAGGTAGTGTCTTGGGCATACCGACTAAATCAACGTCTCCATTGTCACTTTATGGCTTTATGGTTTATTGTCCATCATAAATGATCACAGAAACATTTGGTAAACCTGAAAAAGAGAGAACCCGTGAATTACTATTCAATCTGAATAAGTAAGTAATTAAGGTAAAGTGTGCCAGTTTAATACTGACACACCAAAGATCCTTTACACAGTCATTTTACTAAAAAACAAACACGTTCTTTCTGTGTCACTACAATGTCCCTGGTACCGGTATGTTTCAAAAGTTCAGCTGCTTTATTTGCTCACCTCAAAGTATTTCCTTTTATGTAGAATCTACATAAAAGGAAATACTAAGATGGATGCACAGGTGGTTAAGTAGTTCAAGGTTCTTTATTGTCATTCGCATCACATGTGGTACATGAGGTGGAACGAAATTGTGTACCAAAGGTCCCATTACACCCAAAATTGCAAAAATATAAAGTATAAAAAGAAATGGTATACTGTACAAAGATCCAAGATATACCCTAAAAGCTAATTATGTAAAATAATAGTGTATTAAACAGCAGCCCAAACATGAGTCTGTAGTGAGCAGATGGGTGTGAATATAGCATCGTAAAGGCAAGAAATACAGCAGCATGGATAATCAGCAGTACAGATAAAGTGGCAATCACCAATTAAAGTGTCATTACAGTGATTTTTCTGGTTAGAGATTTATGAATCTTAACGGCTTCAGAGTAGAAGCTGTTCCTCCGTTTAGTGGTTCTACACTTAATGCTCTGTAACCTCCTGCCTGAGTGGAGCGGAGCAAAAAGTGTGTTTGCTGGGTGAGGGGAGTCCTTCATGATGCTGGTGGCCCTCTTCCTGCATCTGAAGACTCCCAACAGACGTCTGTGCAGCCTTCACCACTCTGCAGAACTTTCCTTTCTGCAGCTGTGCAGCCCCCGTGCCACACACTGATGCTGGAGTTAGTAGTAGTTTTGTAATTCTTTTCAATTGGGGTTCAGAGGAAAAATATGCACCATTTATATCATACTTACTGTAGATAACTTTTTTAATTTGAACAACCCAAGTTGGAAGAAATAAAGTTAATTTTTGACCAAATTTTCGGCCAGTGTCTAGTCTGTTCGAGTACTAGCAAAGTGGATTGCTGCCAACTTAAAACAACTATTTTTAAAAATAATATAGCATTTCACATGAAAAAGGGTTGTAAGCTCTAAACAATGTTGTAAGCTCGTTGTCATTTCACATGAAGGCTATTTAAAGCTGCAATGGGTACGTTCACATGAATAAACCCTTGATATTGGATGAGCTCTAAGTGAAGCGTAATCCACTTTGGTCTTGGCTCTGCTCGGACTAGCCAGTAGCTCACCAGTCTGTTCATAATTAAACACTCTTTCTCCTAAGGTTATCAAAACTCTATCTGCAACAGGTGATGTGTTTATGTTCAGAACCTTTCCACATATCCCCATTTCGCAGGATCGGAACTATCACTTTAGTCAAAGTCAAAGTCAACTTTATTGTCAGAACTGCAATATGTACAGGACATACACAGGACCGAAATTGCGTTTCTCTCAGTCCCTCGGTGCAACAGTAACCATCTAAACACTAAACACTAAAACATTTAATAAACATAAGCATAAAATAGTAAAAAAGTGTAACACTGTCCTGAGTTTTTTCATAATAGTATAAAAGTATGAAAATTTACACCAACACTGAAACACCAAACACCCCTAAAACACCAAACACCCAATGAACTTTAAGCTTATAAGCTACTTTAGATCATCCTAAATGTATCTCCATATTCATTTTTCATTATAAATAGCACAGTCATTTGCTTACCCAGCTCCCCTTAATATGTATATTGAAGTTCTTGATGCTCAGCCAGATTCAGAGCCACCTTTACAGTAATGAGTACCAAAACTGGTGTTCATGTCCAAGGAGTAATCAGTCTATATCAAAGCTGTCATGACAGGTTTGTCTGTAAGTAGCCCAGTCTTGCTGCAGTATAGAATCAGACACCCAGTCCTCCCAGTTCTCTAGTGTTCTTGCATAATGCTTGTTTTTAAAGGTCACTAAAGTCGTACTGCAGTGCACTTGCTCACACAAAGACAGAAAGTCAGGTGGGTGCATTTAACACAACAGCTATTTATTAAGGCTCACTGTTATGGGCACTCAGAAATAGCAATGTCCAGACTTGGTGCTGGACTGGTGGAGGCTCTAGCAGCATATTGGGTCACATTTCTTCTGCCAGAGTTCCACTGAGCCATCCAGTGATGTAATGGCTTTTCACATTCTCCCGCCCCTGTGGCTCCTCTGAGCCAACCAGCAGTGAGCTCTGCAGGAACAGGAAAAGCCATCTGGCCATCATGGTGGGGGTGAGAAGGTGCATTTCAGATTGGTTTTGGCTTTTGTTTTTTAAAAAAAATCTTCATCTTTGGTATTTTTAGTGTGTCTCCAATTTTACTTTTGCTACCAAAGCATCGGAATCAATAAGTGAAGACTTCACCTTTTCTTGAAGCTTTTAGGTTATGAATTCAAAACAGACTGCACAAAGTGAGTAAAACATGCCAACTCTTTTCAATGCTGTCTACCACGGCACGCTAAGATTCATAACGGGTTGTAACTACCGTACCCATCACTCTGTACTCACTGGTCAGTTGGTCATCATCTACACGTAGGCTCTGGTACATCTATAAATCTCTCCTTGGTCTGCTACCTTCTTATCTCCTCCCACATGTCACGGCGTCAGTGCAGTTACAGCATGCTCTTTCAGGCCATCATTACCTGCAGCGTTCCCACAGTGCGAACTGAACTTGGCAAAAAGGCCTTTTCCTGCTCTGCTCGTGTAACCTGGAACATATTGCAACAAGATCTGAAGCTGTCCACTTTGATTTATTTAAGGGATTTTAAACAATTGATAAGGCCAATAGAAAAATCAAAGCAAATATGTTCTTGTTTGTAGTATTTTACCTTGTTTTACGGCACCCTGATTTATTGTTTTATAACACTATTATTTTAAATGCATTTTTACTGTAATTTATTGTTTATTAGTATTGTTGTCTGTACTTTATATGTTCTGTCTGGAACAGGTCCCTCTTGTAAATGAGTCTTCGTGACTCAATGAGACTAGCCTGTATAAGTAAAGGCTGAAAGAATGAATGTGCACAGGCTACATTTTCATGAACATATACAGTAGTTCCACAACATATAGTTAATCTTCACCAGCATATAGTTCCACGTATCCTTTGTGCTGCTTTCTTCCTTCCACTTGCAGTTTTAAATCCTGACGTGATATAACAAGATTGGATTTAAGCTGTCAGTTCAGTTGCATTTGTATAGGCTGTTCAGAAAACATTTGTAAAAAGTGAACACTGTCCACGTTTGTTGATGTTTGTAACTGGGAAACCAGGATGAGAGCATTGGGATATATTTTTTTTAGCAATGTTTAAATGTGAGTATGTGTCATTTCTACTCTAAGATTTGAAAATGGGGGGGAAAACATCACGAAAATACCTTCTCTTTTGAAAATCCTGTATTTCCTTATCATCTTTGCTTCTTCCCCTCTTTTCAAGATGGCGCCTATTGTCACGGGCTGCTGTCTAACTCGTCTCCTGTACTTTTTACTGTTGTTCGTGTTCTGCCTTCTTTTCATCGACGATGCATCCTCGCTCCTGGTCTATGATCGCTCAACTCTTCTAAGTCTCCGAGACTCGCTGATCAACACACCGGCTACTGGCAAATATGGACATTTCAAGCCTCCTCCACCACCACCGTTCCTGGCTTCGATCCCAGCCTACCTACAACGCAACGCGACCACGCTGCCACGCAACAAGCGGCGCAGGAGACGCGGAACGAGGGCAGGCGTCCTGGTGAGATTTAAAAAGTATCTGTCGTCTCACAACACGCCGACGGCTGACTTACCTCCTGAATTCAGCGTCTTTGATGTCCGCCGTTCCTTCGCTCGTCGCCACAGAAGCCTTGTTGCCATCAATCATGTCGCCAGCGACCAGTATCCATCTTGCCCCCCGGTGAGGAAAACAGTGGAGCGAGGCAGCGTTAAACAACACCTCCGCCCGCTCGCTCGAGCTGAGAGTGACGTAACTGGCAGCGTTCCAGTACGTGCAGCATTGTTTAACGCCAGATCAATTACTAATAAAACTTTTATATTAAGTGATTTGATCTCAACTCATCGTCTGGATCTGTTTTTGATTACTGAAACCTGGCAGAAAACAGGAGACAACAGCTCCTTCTCTGAACTCCTCCCAAATGGCTACTCCCACCTGAGCGCTCCGCGTGGGGCTGGAAAGGGAGGGGGCCTGGCTGCTGTGTTCAGTGATGCATTCAAGTACCGTTTGTTGCCTCAGAAAAACTATTCCAGTTTTGAAAGCATGATTTTTGTGCTGGAATCTGCTAAACCTATTTTGTGTGGCGTTTTT
The DNA here is from genome assembly GCA_038048925.1 of Garcialebias charrua. NCBI lineage: Eukaryota > Metazoa > Chordata > Actinopteri > Cyprinodontiformes > Rivulidae > Garcialebias > Garcialebias charrua. The sequence continues at coordinate 24,932 of JBBPBX010042326.1, forward strand.
TATAGGCCCCCACAATACAATAAAAACTTTGTCAGTGAGTTTTCAGAACTACTGGCGGACTTGCTACCAAAGTTTGACTCTTGGCTTTTCTGTGGAGACTTCAACGTGCACACCTGCTGCCCAAGTAATCAGCTTGGATGTGAGTTTCAGAACCTCCTGGACTCTTTTAACCTGTCACAGTCGATCTCGGGGGCCACACACACCCTGGGTCATACACTGGATTTAATTATCTCCCACGGCCTTCAAATACCTGCTGTGGAGATCCTGGACACCTGTATCTCAGACCATTTTCCCATATTATTTGAATTTTTCACCACTCCTGCACCAAAGGCTATTCTCCCAGCACGTTTCTGCCGCTCCATCAACCCATTAACTCCAAATGAGTTTACTGATGCCTTTAAGAGCACTGAATTTTGCTCTGCTGTCAGCCTGGACCCATCTCTACATCCTGAGGACTTCATCAGCTCCTTCTATCACACCTGCACGACGATCATGGACTCCATCGCTCCTCTCAAACAGGCATCTTCAAAAAACAGACCATCACCATGGCTCAACGAAACGACGCGAGCTCTTCGACAACGTTGCAGACAAGCAGAGCGAAAATGGAAGCGCGACCGGCTTCATGTATCTCAGGGAATACTGAGAGACTGTCTCTGTGAGTATCATAATGCTGTGAAACAGGCCAAGTCACAGTACCTCTCCAACTTAATCTCCACCAGCTCCAACCGGCCGAGGACGCTTTTCAGCACACTCCAGTCTGTCATCAATCCATCTGTCAATGTTCTGAAAACTGCCACACAGTCTACCTGCGATGACTTTCAGAGCTATTTTGTCAACAAAATAGACTCTATCAGACAGAACATTGTCAGTTCATCCAACACCATCCTGTCATGTACCTCTACAATAACCACTGCTGTTTTTGACCAGTTTGATCTCGTCTCACTGCCTCAACTCACCAAGGTGGTTCAGCAGATGAAACCAACAAACTGTTCTCTGGACATCATTCCCTCTAAAATGTTCAAACAATGCTTTGATGTAATTGGTCCTTGTGTTTTGTCATTTATCAACAGCTGTCTAACTTCAGGTTATGTGCCATCTGCTTTCAAACATGCTGTGGTCAGCAGGGGCGTAACTTTAGGTCTAACATTGGGGGGGTTGTGATTAACAATAAACACGAAAAAATTGTCCACTATACGCTTCAGTGTTTAATACGCGTCATCTCTTCTTCTTCTTCTTCGATGGTGTTTACTGGCAGTTTACAAACTCAGTGCATTACCGCCATCAACCGGACGGAGATGTAATTCAAGAGTCTACTTTCAACAAAAAATAAATAAATAAATAAATAAATTAATTAATTAAAATAAAATTAAATCCTTTCAGCTAATTTTGTAACTTTCAAATATTTAACAAATGCTTTAGTTATAACCTGTGACTGATTTTTCTTCAATAAAGTAACCATTGTCACCGAACTCCCCATTACCCTTTCCAGTGCCTTCCTCTCTTTATTATATTTCTTACAATAAATCAACACATGTTCCACTCCTTCCAGTACCCCACAATTAGAGCAGTCACCTGATGGATGTTTTCCTATTATCTTTAGACCACTATTTAATGTAGTGTGCCCAATCCTCAACTTAATCCATACTTCCTCTCTCCTAGACATTAAACTACTATCGTCACTTAGGAGTACCTCCTTCTGTATGTTATGTAAATGTCTTCCTCTTTCCTCTAAATCCCACCTCTCCTGCCACATATCATTTATTTTATCTTTAACAATTATTTTTATTTCTGCTTTACTTAATGGGACATCATATTCAATTTCTCTTGCTGTATACGCGTCATCTCCACGCGACGCGTCAGCTTTGTCCTGATCAAGATGGCGGCGACAGGACCCAGCTAGTACGAAGAACTTCACAAAGAAACACGGTAAAAACAATTATTTCTTTGCGAGAAAAAATATATTACTAAGCTGACTTTATAGAAGACGTGTTCTTGAGTTTAACTAAATGTTCAAATCGGCTGGATTTAAAAAAAAAAGTTCGCTGATTTTTATGCAGGCGCCAGGCGGGTCAAACCGGACGCTTTCTTTCTTTAAATTTAGCTAAATAAACGCTTAAAAATATACAGTATTTCTTCGCTGACTTATGGGTGATAGTAGACGTACTCCTGAGTTTGACGAAATGTTCAAATCAGCTGGATTTAAAAAAAAAAAAGTTCGCTGAATTTTATGCAGGCGCCAGGCGGGTCAAACCGGAGCTTTGTTTCTTTAAATTTAGTTAAATAAACGCTTAAAAAATATATTTCTTACCTCACTACAGCAGACGGGCTCCTGAGCTGAACCAAATGTGAAATCAGCTTGATTTAAAAATCTGCGGTGTGGTTTATGAGTGGTATCTTGCAAACAAAAACAGCGAACCTCACAGCTAATAGCAGCTACATCCATAGCAAGGGGCGGGCAGCGACAGAGTCAGTCCGACCAAAGGAGGCCTTTTTCGAACACATGCATGTAGAAACTTCTGGGCAACTTCATGAGCAGCTCCGTGACTCACGTGACTTCCTGTAGCCGGTGAGATGGGTGATACCAAATTATTTGCAGGGGAGGGGGTCAGTCCTCAGGGAGTTTGTTAAAAACATGCAGCAATTTTACTAAAAAATTTGAATGAATAAAGAAAATCAATTATTGATGTAAGATATGTATAATGACGAAATGATTTCATTTTATTGGGGGGGTTAAATGACCGGATCAAATTATTGGGGGGGTCAAAACCCCCCTAACCCCCGTGTAAATTACGCCTATGGTGGTCAGGCCTCTTCTAAAAAAACCAGGCCTAGATCCTACAGCTCTCTCTAATTTCAGGCCAGTTTCCCATCTGTCATTTCTATCAAAGGTCCTAGAAAAGATTGTTTTTATTCAACTTCAATCTTTTCTAGAACTCAACAACCTGTTTGAAAAATTTCAGTCAGGTTTTCGAGCTCGTCACAGCACTGAATCTGCACTGCTCAAAGTACAGAATGACATTCTTCTGTCTCTGGATGCAAAAAACCCTGCTCTGCTGGTGATGTTAGACCTCTCAGCAGCTTTTGACACCGTTGACCATCAGGTACTAATCAACCGCTTGTCTCAGCAGGTTGGCCTCCAGGGAGCTGTGCTTGAATGGTTCAAATCTTATCTGTCTGGGAGAACTTTTTCTGTCATGATAGGCGATCTGTCCTCCTCTTCATCAACCCCTCTGACCTCCGGCGTACCACAGGGATCTATTCTAGGGCCAGTCCTCTTCTCTCTTTACATGCTGCCATTAGGATCAATCATCACACGTCATAACCTGTCTTTTCACATGTATGCAGACGATTTACAAATCTATCTGCCAGTCACTCCCAACCCCTCACTCAGTTCAAACACTCTTGTCAACTGCTTAAATGACATTAAGCACTGGCTCTCTCAAAACTTCCTCCACCTAAACACAGATAAAACTGAATGCATTTTGTTTGGTGCACCTGATGACACCAGCAACATCCTTCCA
>JBBPBX010042327.1:0-10198 GCA_038048925.1 Garcialebias charrua
TTCAATGCAAACCAAACAAATTGCAATGAATTTAACAATACTGTATCCTTTCAAATGTTTTTTTCAGAGAACTGTGATGACTCAAGCACCCATGCAGCAGCCACGCAAATGTTGGTACAGCTGAGACCCTGGTGTTTGTTTGTGGCTGGCAGGTGCAGCATCTTGAAGGTGGTTGGGACTGCTTTCTCTTCTGTCCACTGCATCCATACAGACGAGCTGGAGGTGGTGTCCCGTGTGACACGACACAGAAACTTTTGTTGTTTTGAATTAACTTACTGTTAATAAAATGAATCATAAACAACTAGTTTTTGTAATCAATTTCTTTCTTTACAGACCTCTGTATTGATAAATACATTTCCAAGTCATACATCAAAGTCAAATTTAAAAGTCAACTTTATTGTCCAAACTGCAATATGTACAGAACATACACAGGATTGAAATTGCATTTCTCTCAGATGCATGCATAATTTAAACAAACATTTAATAAACATGTTTACATCAGCAATTTTTACAAAGTAATGTTTAAATTTAATATAAATTATAATTGTTTCAGGTGTGCAAATATTAAATATTGTAAAACAAAAGAAACAAAGTGCAATAATCAATTAGAGTAATCCAAATTGTACATTATTAAAAAAGTTATAGGAAGCATAAATTTTTAAACGTTAAAATTTAAAAGTTTCCTGTACTTGAATTTATGACTTATAAAAAAATCCCTTTCTGACATAGGTTATGGCCAGATGTGAACAGGTGGGTGTGTACACCTGTGTTACAGACCACCCAGGTGCCCAGTCCACACAGGGTTAGAAGAAAACATAAATAATAATTTAACACAAGCACATAGTAATTTACATAAAGGGTATCCTATTCTAAAAGAAGTTCACAGAACCAGATGCGAAGTGCCAAATGTGTGACATGTATTTCAAATTCAGCGGAAGATGATGCAGAGTCTCGGCCAGAGCTGCGTCATCTCTTGAGACCTCCATCCACGACAATGTTGGGTGCAGCTGAGACCTTGGTGTTTGTTTGTGGCTGGCAGGTGGAGCATCCTGCGGGTGGAGCATCCTGAAGGTGGTCTCGAGTGTTTGGGACTGCTGCACGGCTCAGATTCCCTGGATGTGGAACGCCTCATATGGAGCTAAAAAACAACACATTTTTAATCACCTTACAAAAAAACATACTTGAGAAACATTACTGTTCTATCACTTTGTTGACCTGTCAAACAGATGACCCAGTGCAAAATAAATACTGCTGCACAGATTATTATTATTATTTTACAAATACCTTGATCCACAACATTATTTGCAACAAAAGAACGCAGGTGCTGTGCGAATTTCTGTTCCCCCGTGAGAATCTGTTCCCCCTGTGTCGGGAGCGCGCACCCTTTCTCTCAAATAATGAAAAAACAACAAAAACCCAGACATTAACTATCAAAAAATAGCAGCTAGAAATAATTTTTCTCCAGTCATATTTTTAATTTGAATGAGATTTAGCCTACCACAAAGCCTACACTTATCTTTGCAGGAAGTTTTCTTGTCCTCTATCAGCTGCTTCCAGCCTTCTATATTAGTAATAAAAATTATAAATAGGCTATATATGATGTGTTGGTGGCTGATACTTTGTATTTGTCAGACTAGATTCTGTCGGAGATAAATAAATAAAAAACCTGTACAGTAGTCTACACCCCACACTCTAGACCAGGTTTATTTATTTAGTGGAGGTTTTATATTTATTTATTTATCACCAGGAGCTGTCGATTAAAATGAGCTATAACTGTGACACGATAGTGTGGACTCGTTTCAGAACTCAGATGCGCCTCACGGTCGGATCCCGACACAGGGGGAACAGATTCTCAGGGGGGAACAGAGCATTTAAACACAACTACAACACAAACTAACGTTGATCAGCAACAGATGAAAACGCCACGACCTTATGTGGGGCCACACCGAAGCAAAGCTGCAGGTCGCAAACACAGCACATGAAGAAACACGTCATATACTCAAAAGATAAATTATGGAATGAAAGGTGTAAAATGGTACTCACCTCCAAACGGATTGTACCCTGATGGTGTAAGGGTGGGTGAACATCAGTTTGAAGAGCTATTCTTGGAACAGCTTCACTCATCAATGCTAATGCTATGTTGCTAATCGCTAATCCAACCCCTGAACTCTGGAGGGGGAGTGACCTTCTCGGGGGAGTGGCTCCAGTTTTATATTAAGGCAGGAGACGATGTGACGTCACAACGGAGCAGACATGTCACAACAGAGCATTTGAGCTAATAGTAAAATTAACGTGCAATAACCTCTGTTCAACCCATAGGGCTACCGTGAACACGTTTTTAGACCAAATATTGCCGATTTTAACTAATACGCACAAATACATGAAAATTTACACAGAAATAGTGCTCTGAAACTTTTTAAACACATTCTAGGGAGTTTATCAGCTAAAAAAAGTTAATTTTGGGTTTAGTCGCACTTTAATATCATAATTTTTACCATTGGTGTGTGATACTGTTCTGTACATTTTTAAACCTCTTTTGTGTTGTGTGTGTGAAGCACCTTGATAACAGTTTATCTGTTTTAACTGTGCTATATAAATAAAATAGACTTGACTTGACTCACAGTGGATCAACCAGTTTGTTGATGACAGCTGAAACCAGCTGCTCACATGATCAAGGAGGACCATCAGCCTAACAATGGATCATTAGCACCCTGGTGGTTATTTGCTATTCACAGAGGGCTGAGTGATACTAGCAACAACAGCATTGTACTGCCCCTTTTCCACTTGGTGGCGCGGGTCGGATGTGACGTCATATTTGCGTGCCAAACGCGCGTTGGACAGCATTTCCACCTCACAGATGCGCGGCGCCGCGCCAAGATTCCAGACTCATCTCAGAGCAGGGCTGAGGCCGGCTGGACCCGAGCCGTGGGGAGGAGGCTGGACTGAGTTTGAGGAAGTGGCTGCCGCGAGGGAGCAAACACCGAAAGACTTTACAAGATTAAAGGGGACCACATATTCAAAATTCACTTTTTAATGTTTTTTTTTACTCAAATTTGGGTACCGGTATTTACTTCATAAAAAAACAGTCCTAAGGCCAAAAAAATGCACCCAGTGGTTTATTTACTCTAAGTAGATTTATTTATCTTTGATAAATACACTTTGTTTCCCACTTCCTGCGGTTTGTGACGTCACAAACCGCAGCCAACCGCAGCCAACCACCTCAAACCTGAGTCCAGCCCCTCACCTAGCAACCCCTGGTGATGCTCCACCCACTTCAGTATTAAACACATGACTGTTGTTTTTCATGATTTCATCTCATCTTTTGTTTATATGTTCTTAATTTCATGTGTACAGCACTTTGTTGCAGCTGTGTTTTTTTAAATGGCTTTATAAATAAAGTATAATTGTTATTTTTATGTTTTAGTTCAATTTTTAGTGTATTTGCGATCGCTCCCAACGCGCAGCCGGCAAAAATTAAACGAGCGGACCCCCGGCGTAGGGACCGGTTGCGACGGGACCCTCTTCTGGCGCGATGGAGCGGAGCTTCAACTGTACAGCCTCATTTCAGCCTCGCAGCAGGCTCGCAGCAGTGAGGACCTTCTCCTTACGGATTAATTTACGGGAGACACTTGGTGAACTTTGTGTGTGTCTTGACTGGAACAGCGATAACTCCCAAAATCTCCGCGTGCAACGAGCGGAGCTGGCGAAAACCGGAAGAGGAACAAGCTAACATTAGCTTCGGATTCGGGTGGTCTAATGCTAAAAGGAGCAGCAAACTGCGGCGCGCTCAGACGGGTTTCGGTAAGTTATCTTAAGCTAACACTAACAGTAAGTCAAATGAGTAATAAAAAAAGAGCTAATTTTAAAACAACAACACATTACAGATACTGGCTGTTACAGAGGGCGTAAACAGATCGTTGAAGGGCGTGGACTTCAAGAAACCGGTCGTTCAAAACGAAAGTTAAAAATGGCAGAATTAAAAAGGGTATAATTAATTATCTAAGAATTATTTTGTGTATTAAAATGAATTAATATTGTCAAGATAGCACACAGACATAACATAAAAATTTTAAATACCTATATGTGGTCTCCTTTAACACGGTAAAAACAATTATTTGTATTTAAAATTATAGCAAACATGTGTCTTAAGCCGAACTATTCCTTAATAAATTCACGTTGTTGTCAAAACGGCAGGATTTAAAAAAGTAGTTTCGCCACGTGCACGCGCGCGCGCACGTGAGCCGTCTTTATTTCTATAATGTAGCTAAATAAACGCTTTAAAAAATATATTTCATAGCTGACGTTATATCAAGAGGGTGCTTGAGCTTAACAGTTCCTTAATAATTTCACGTTGTGGTCAAATCAGCTGGATTTAACAAAGTAGGTCGACACGTGCACATCACATGCACGCGCGGGTGGGGTCGATCGGCGTTCTTTCTTTTAAATGTAGCTAAATAAAAGCTTAAAAAATATATTTCATAGCTGGCTTTATACCACGAGGGTTCCTCAGGTTAACAAGTCCTTAATAATGTCACGTTGTGGTCAAATCTGCTGGATTTAAATTGATTTGTTTTGACTACTTCCAAACCTGTCACATGTGCTACGAAAATAAATGATAAAAAAATCGAATTTTAACTCAAATAACTCCAACAACAGCTTAGTATGTACATGAACATGTTGTGATTACATTTTGTTAGTTTGAAAAATATCTGCTTTGTGGTTTCTGAGATATAAGATATGTGTTAAATACTAGTAGAAAAAAAAAGCTAGGTCGACACACTTATGTCTATAAAAAAATCGAATTTTAATTCAAATAACTCCAACAGCTTACAGTGTGTTCATGAACATGTTGTGATTTCACTGTTTTAGTTTGAAAAATATCTGCTTTGTGGTTTCTGAGATATTTGATATATGTATATATCAAGAATCAAGAATCAAGAATCAAGAATCAAGAAGGTTTATTAACATTGCATCAATTTTCATCAATACAGCGTAAATATGTAGTTACAGACATCCAGGAGAGAGAATGAGTGCAAACAAGCTGCAGCTCAACAAAGCACATGACATGTTTATCAACACATGATATGTTTATCAACACATGATATGCTCATAGCGCGGCCAGTCCCAATCTGTCCCCAGATGAAGGTCAAAAGCAGGAAAACAGGCAAAGACACGGGGTTTCACAGCATTGATATTAAAAAAAGATGAATCACATTTTGTCTTCAAGACACCGCGTGATCCAGTAAAAACCATATCAAAAGCACATTTAGTTACAATAACAAATGGAGATACGGCAGGCAAGGAGATAAGTCTGTGAGTAATTTCAGACAAACACAGAGTTCAGCAGATGTGCAGCTGGGTGTTATCTGAGGCTTCACAGAAATCTCTGGGGAGGGGGAGGGGGGGGGACTCTTCAGCTCCACACTCCAGGAGAATGGCTTCCCACAGCCTACTTTTCAAGGACATGTGCAGAAGCCAGATAATGTTCTTGTTTGTTATCCAATAGACCACAGTGTTCTTTTCCACTGCCGCCTTCAAGTCTGTGGTGCTGTTTCATGGCCGAAAGAAATCCAAATATGTGGTTCCGCTCTGCTCAGCTTCATGAACTCCCATCTGTCCCTTGATTGATCCGGGGTGGCTGTAAACAAGTCCCAAAACGGACAGCAGGTGCGCGGTGGTCCACCACTGCTCCAAGCGAGCGATTGAGCTCATACAACAGCTGGGATGAGGAGCTCACGGCCCGGTTCAGAGAATTTTGCTGATCAGGTAGTGCCGACAGCGCGCTGATAGCTGCCGAAGCCTCCCTCAGCTTCCAGTAACAAACAACTCCGCTCACGCCAAAAAACAGAGCAGTTGCTACCAATAATCCAATAATCCACAAATCCTCCACGTCTTCGACACTTAAGACGGTCAGACACATGGGCTGCCACTGACCCCACGAGTCCATCACGTATCCAGCCGCGTGTGTGTCGGAGGGACAGACAGCTTCTCCTGGCACGGTCCGCTTCGTGGAAAAAATCTTATCCATTGAAGAAACAGCCCAATTTATTAATTCCATATTGGTTCGAGTGAGCGCTGAAGGGTCGCAGACGAGACGAAAAGCAAGCAGGGAGTAGGAAAAACTTAGGGAGGGAAGAGCAGAAAGATATGCGACCTGCCTTGCCGAGTGCCGGAAGTAGGAATATCTTACAGGAATATCTTACATATATCTTAAAATATATCTACATATAAAACAGTTTCTAGACTGAATTACCGGTAACCATGTTTTTCTTTTTTTTTACAGTTAAGACGAAGAAGTCAACACCAGAATTTATCAACTTGTGTCTTCTGGAGGAAGCCCATGAGACAACAGGAAAAAAATCATTTAGGTGGATGCAGTATTTATTTTTGTGCTTTTTTCACTTCTTAGTTTTCATAATAAACATTTTATTTCTTAAGTGGTGTCATTGAACAATAATTTCCTAAACATATTTTACAATGTTAAGTGTGTACAGTATAGTGTTTGTTTAAAAACATACTGGAAGTTAAGAATATTTTCCATTTGCATTTGACCTTTAAAGAATCATAAGAAAAAGATTATTAGATTTGAACAGCCCTCCATCCATCCATCCATCCATCCATCCATCCATCCTTCCTGATGTCGTGTCATGAGTAGTGCAGCAGCTTTTGCCAGGATGCACAGACGTCAACATGAACCCATCCATCCATCCATCCTGATGTCGGGTTGTGGGTGCAGCAGCTTTTCCAAGGATGCACAGACGTCAACATCAACCCCGATGAAGCTGTTCTTGGATGCCCAAACGAGTTTCCTGATCAACAAACATTTAATTATTAATACTTTGTTTTTACGTTTAAAGAAACATGCTTTTAATGTTTAAGGGACAGTTTAAACCAAATTATCCATTTGCATTTGACTTTGAATTATCCCTGACAAAATATTACCGTTTAAATTTAATGAAATACAAACATTTAATATTACAGGGCCAATTGAAACCTAATTAATTCCTAATCTGTACCTTACTGTAAAAATAGTTTAACTGATTACAGGGCAGTGCGATCAATGTGTTAAGCAATGTTAACAGGAACCTTGTACATATATGAGAATAATCTTTATTATAAAGAAAAAAAAGGAAAACACAGGGGTTTAAAACAAGCTGAAAAGGCAATAAAGTAAGATTAGAGCATTAAATAGCTCAAGGGACATTACCGCCAACAGGTGGTGAGACAAGGTCCTGCAGGGTGTTCTTCTTCTAATGTTTAGTGGTGGCTAGTAAATAGCTTGAGGTAACACTACCGCCACCACGTGGTAGGACGAGTGAGATTCTACACCCCGCCCACAGAAGGGCTGCAGTAGTGAATGGAGACAAACCTACATGTGAGCCGAGCCGAACTGAACCAGACCGGACCAGACTGAGCCGCTCTGGGCCGAGCAAGTGGAAAAGGGGCATAAGAGGTGGACAGTTGAACCCGGAGGCCTCCACCTCTGTTTAATGATGGATGGTTTCTTTTCACAAAGATGGCCTCCTTTACTCCTCTCTCAAACCATTGTTCCTCTCTATCAAGGATGTGAACATCTTCATCCCTGAAAGAGTGACCGTTGGCCTATACAAACGTATTGTTCACTTGACACATTTTCAAAATAAACATTTTATAAGTCTTTTTTGTAAACATATTATTTGTTTAGTGAAGTAAAGACACTATTTTTTATATAAAGCAAGTATTTCTTTATTCATTCAACCTTCATTTATGATATTGAAATCAAGAAATACCTTATTTTTTATCAAAAGTATTTATGTTTAATGAACTCAGACTATTTTGTTTTATAAAAACAAGTATTTCTGTTTAATAAAGTCAAGAAAGACCATTATGTTTTTTGAATATTTTTAATTGGTAATTATTTTATTAAAACATTTAAATTTTTTATGTATTGTGACAGAGGGTTCTTGTTAGCAGCTGCTGAAAGTAACTAATAAAGTAACTTAGTAATCTAACTTAGTTACTTTCCAAATCAAGTAATCAGTAACTTAACTAAGTTACTTTTCCCAAGGACTAATCAGTAACTTAACTAAGTTACTTTTTCAATGTAACTATGCCATCACTGGGCACAGGTGAGTTTTAAGAAACACACGTTTGGAGGCCTTGTATTTTGTGTGGTGTATCATGCTGGGTTATGCATTTGTCTTACTGTATGGACTACGTGTACGCCTGTTTTTAAGACAAGTCTTGTATGCCAGAATGTTTTGAATAATGATTGGATTAATTTATTGCTGTTTGTATGGGTGATGAGCTATGTTTAATGACATAGCTGCATCCCCCATCCAAAAACTGTCGGTGGGGGTGTTATGTGCCAGGGCACATTATTATTTAAGCCCCAATATACTTTGTTTATGTTAGCTGCCAACCTGGTTGCACTGCTTAAAGCCCAACACCCACCATGTTTTCAAATTGCATCGCCATTAATATTTATTAGTTTATTTAAAAATAATACAGGAGCGTTTACTTATATTGTGGAGAAATAACACTAAATGTGTTATTTCATGATTTATAGCAGATTTTAGCATGCAGCTCCGGGAAAATCTGCCCCTCTCCATATATGGGCATTCACTTGGGCATTCACGTCACCAAAGTGACGCCTTGGAGTTACAGGCGAGCGAGCGAGGAAAAGAAAAAGGAAGCATTTTTAAATATTCCCTAAAGCTGCCTGTGTTGTGTTGATTAATCCTGCTGTCGCTCACTCATATTCTGAGCGAGCATCCACTTAGACATACTAGTTTAATTCGTTTGATCGCGACAAATTCATTCATTTCCGCATCGACTTTTTATTCTCCCCCGTGATCAGAAAGGCACCCAGCCTCGCAGCTGAGCTCTGCCCGCGCGCGTGCTTCCCGACCCTCCCTATGGAGATAGGACGATACCTCCCCGCAACAAGGCTGACGAGAGCAAATACACTCGAGGGAGCAAATTACACCGGCACGAGGAACTTCAAAGGAACGAGGAACCAGCGGAACGAGGAGCCAGAGACCGCGCGGCGCGCGGCTCGCTCCTCTGGGCAGAATGAATGAGAGCAGCAACAGGTCCGCAGCGGTGTTATAAAATAAATAATAAATAAAATCAGAGCGCTGGTCCACACACAAATGCACAAGGAAATATGCAGGAAATATGCAGTTTTAACGCACTCTCTCTCATAAACCTCCATGGAAACTCACTCCTACCTTCTGCCTTCTGGGTGGAGATCATGTAACAAAAGGCATGACCCTTCGGGACTCTTCGGCCAGGTTTCCGGATTCATTCGGGAGTGGTTTTTTTTTTTTTTTTTTTTTTAACCCTCGCCTGGCCCAAATGCAAAAATGAAAATAGACCTAATAATAAATTACTGTAATTGTACAATATGGTGAATTGTTAGTGTCATGGTGGGTGTTGTCCTTTAAAATACCTTTTTTAAAGCCTGATTTAAATCAGGCTTGATTAATCCTCAGTGGAGCCCACCTATAAATAGGCTGGGTGCAATGATCTGTTGCAGAGGTATGGAGGTTTTCTGCTTCTCCGCCCACCCATCACCACTTGGGTGTCACTCCTGAGGGAGTTAGCTACAGTGAGCAGGTATGTGCTCTTTCAAGCTCTAATGAACCTATGAGCTTGAGCTTGGCTTGCCCATGGAGGGCTTAGTAGTTTTTATAGATATATTCTGATTGTTTGGTAAATGGTAAATGGAGCTTATTTATATAGCGCTTTCCAGCTCCCTGTGAGGAGCCCCAAAGCGCTTTACAATACCAGCCATCCACCCATTCATTCAGACATTCATACACCGGTAGTGGTAGCCTGCCTTGCAAGGCGCCATCCAGTCCTACCGGGAGCAACTCGGGGTTAAGTGTCTTTCCCAGGGACACAACGACACATGGTGGGCAGATACGGGATTCGAACCTCCAACCTTCCGATCAGGGGTCGACTGTCATTACCACTACACCACGGCCGCCCCATTAACATGTTGTTAATCTTGTCCTGTGTGTGTTTACTTTCACCAGGCGAGGCAGCGAGTGGGGATATAGAGGCAGCATGGGTCTTCGCGGACAAACTTGCAGACATAAGAAGGGAGGGGGGATACACGGCGCAGCAGGTGTTCAACGCTGATGAGACAGGGCTGTTTTGGAAGAGGTTGCCCGACCGCACCTATATCAGCAGGGAAGAAAGAACAGTATCG
>JBBPBX010042327.1:10533-28452 GCA_038048925.1 Garcialebias charrua
TATATATATATATATATATATATATATATATATATATATATATATATATATATATATATATATATATATATATATATATATATATATATATATATATATATATATATATATATATATATATATATATATATATATATATATATATATATATATATATATATATATATATATATATATATATATATATATATATATATATATATATATATATATATATATATATATATATATATATATATATATATATATATATATATATATATATATATATATATATATATATATATATATATATATATATATATATATATATATTATAAACAGTGTAATCGAGAGTGTGGTGGAGATGAGTAGGAGAATGGACTTGGAGAGGAGAGGAGCTGTCCACCACGGACCTACAGGAGCTGGAGAGGGAGATCGTGGAGGATCAGGAGCGGAATGAAGACAGGCCAAGCCCTCCGGCCAAGGTCTTCACCAGGCAGGCCTTGGCCAAGATCTTCAGGCAGCAGTAGGAGGTCTTGGACCAGTTGGAGGCACTGGACGCCGATGGGGAGAGGTTCGCCAGGGTCTCCAGAGCTGTCCTTGACGATCTGGCTTATTACCGGAAGATCCTGGAGGGAAAAAAGCAAGAGGCAGTGCAGAGCTCCATGCTACAGTTCGTGAGGAGGGGCCCTACAGCGACTCCAGGATCTGCTGGAGCAGCAGAGGAAAGGCCATCCACCTCTGCTGCTGCAAGCCAGCCATCCACCTCTGCTGTTGCAAGCCAGGAGTCAATGGACAACTCACCCTCTCCCCAGTAAACATCCCTCCGTCCCTCCGTCCCTCCCCTGCACCTCTCCCCAAAGGTACGTAATGAAATGTTGCTTTTACATTTTGATTTTCAGTTTTGTTTTATGTTACTGTACATTACAGGTACTTCATCTGTTAACCCACCTGTCTGTTCACGTCCACAGACATCTCCTCTTACTCCTCCTCGCATCCTCTCCACTCCACTCCAGTCAGCCAGCCAGCCTCTGCACCCCTCCCCAGAGGTAATGAAATGTTGCTTTTACATTTTGATTTTCAGTTTTGTTTTATGTTACTGTACAGTAGAGTTACTTCATCTGTTAAATCACCTGTCTGTTCATGTCCACAGATGTCTCCTCCTCTCCAGCCAGCCTCTGCAACACATACCTTCACTGACCTCCTGCTCATCTCCCCACTAACCTGCACAGCTTCATCATCCAGGTACAGTAATGAAATGTTAATTTTAGTTTGCTTTTCTGTTTAGTTTCATGCTGCATTTCATCATCCGCCTGTGTCTTGTCATGTCCACAGCCTCCCTCCAAAGCATCGCGGAAAGGCGCCCCCTGGTCCATTAAAACATCAGCATACTGTACACACATCACAGTACGGACAAGTTGTTTTTGTCTGTGTTTAAAGACCGTGTAAAGTGAAATTAAATGTGTGTTTTTAGTTTGTCACATGGCATAAATATGTACAGTATATGGGCAGCACGGTGGCACAACTGGTAGAGCTGCTGCCTCTCAGCGAGAAGGTTGCCGGTTCAAATCCCGGTCCGGGGCCTTTCTGGGTGGAGTTTGCATGTTCTCCCCGTGCATGCGTGGGTTTCCTCCGGGTACTCCGGTTTCCTCCCACAGACCAAAAAAACATGCTTGTTAGGCTGATTGGTGACTCTAAATTGACCCTAGGTGTGAGTGTGAGAGTGGATGGTTGTTTGGTGTGAGTGAGACAGGTCCCTCTTGTAAATGAGTCCCCGTGACTCAACGAGGCTAGCCTGTATAAATAAAGGTTGAATGAATGAATGTGTTATTAATCACCCATATAAATCTGACTGATTAAAAACATTGTTTACCTTATAAAATTAAGTCTCAAAAATCATGAAAAAACATGATTTTGCCTTGCCCTGGAACGCTGGGGGCGTGTCAGTGCGTGGGCGTGGTTTCAGCGTAGCTGCGCTCGTGTCCTGCTCGTGTCCCACAGTGGAGAGGCAGACAGCAGAGCCAGTTCTGTGCATCACTGTGACTCCAGTCATCTGCCAACTCCTGCCTCCTCCAGCATCCTCCCATCACATCAGGACCTCACACCTGACCTGAACTCACATCTTACCTCTGAATCCTGCTGCATCTTCCTGCATCATCCTGCCTCCTCCAGCATCCTCCCATCACATCAGGACCTCACAACTGACCTGAACTCACATCTTACCTCTGAATCCTGCTGCATCTTCCTGCATCATCCTGCCTCCTCCAGCATCCTCCCATCACATCAGGACCTCACAACTGACCTGAACTCACATCTTACCTCTGAATCCTGCTGCATCTTCCTGCATCATCCTGCCTCCTCCAGCATCCTCCCATCAGGACCACACACCTGACCTGAACTCACATCTTTCCTCTGATTCCTGCTGCATCTTCCTGCATCATCCTGCCTCCTCCAGCATCCTCCCATCACATCAGGACCACACACCTGACCTGAACTCACATCTTACCTCGGCCTTTCTGGACTCACATGCTCACATTGATGGTTGCACTGCTTTTGTTGCTCAATGCATAAGCAGTCCCATCTGATCCAGGTTTGACCAGCAAGTTTTGACAACCAAAAAGGCTACCTTCACTTCAATCAAAGTAAGGGAACTTTTATTTTTTTTATGCTGTTTCTGTGCTGGCTGGTTCTACATTTCTAAAGTTCATGTAGTGGACACTATGGCACTGTTGTTTTTTAAACGTGATGCTTGCAACATCTTTCTGGATGATGTCACTTGTTTCTGGTGTTTGTTTGCAACATGATTCAGATGGATGTCATGTGTTCATGATGGGTGTGACTTGGTTCTGATGGATGTGACTTGATTCTGATGATTTGACTGGTTCATGATGGGTGTGACTTGTTTCTGATGCATTTCACTGGTTTCTGATGGATGTGACACATGCTGTCACATGATGTCATATGGGTGTGACTTGGTTATTCGATCAAAGTAAGGGAATGTTGTTTACTACTGTATGCTGTTTCTGTGATGAAAAATAACTTTTTAAAAGTAGCTGCACTTGGCACTAAGGCACTTTGTTTTTATAGTTTTTTTAATTATAGAAAGTGCTGTGTAGAAAAGCACTGTTGTACAGAAAAAACATTACAGGTATGGTTTTATAGATGAATGTGTGGTGTAATGTGCTAGCTAACTGCTTGTAAATAAAGTTCTATGCGTGTTTAAGGATCAGTATGTATGCTTGTTCAGTCTCATGTCGCTAAACGGGTGTGCGCCACAGCGTTAGCGTCTTTTTCCAATTTACGAGCGCCGTTCCGGTTTTACGAGATAGCCACGTGCGAGCTTTCTGACATACGAGATTTTCATGTTACGAGATAGTCGGAGGTACGGAACTTGCTCGTAAGTCGGGGACTCCCTGTATATATATATATATATATATATATATATATATATATATATGTATATATATATATATATATATATATATATATATATATATATATCATTTGGTCGTTTTAGGGTTAAAGAGTCTCATTTGTCTCTGGACGGACGCTTGGCCTAGATAAAATAAATTATTTATACTGGAGCATTCGTTTTATCTATCTTTACAAGCCTTCAAAGGCCAGCTGCCAAGAAACATCATTACAGCATGATGCTGCCACTGCCATGCTTCACAGTGAGGATAGAGAGTTTGTGGTAATGGCAAATATGGCGTCCTGACTGCTGGCCAAAAAGCTGTGATTTGGTCTCATTAAACCACAGAACGTTCTTCTGCTTTAGGGTCTTTCACATGATAAACTCTGATTAGATACAGGTATAATGTGTTTTATGTTTGCCACTCTCCTGTAGGTGGAGAACTCAGGCATGGGTTGCTGTGTGCACCATCTCTGCAGCTTATCAGCAGAAGCTTCTACCTCCTTCAGGGTGGTCACAGGTGTCTCTGTGTCACTGTTCTCCTTTCTGCATGGTCACTCAGCTCGAGAGGATGGTCCGCTCTTTGTAGATCTACACATGTTCCAGATATGCCTTCCATTTCATGACAGCAATAAAAGTGTAAAAGAGGGGTTGTATTCACCGGATAGGTCTCAAGTGAAACTTCACTCTTTCATTTCTGTTTGTGAGTGTAACCACATATGACGTTACTGGTTTCAATACAAATGCAAATTACTGAGCTTGAAAGGGAACATTTCTCTGTCTGGCATCTTCACTTTCTGGTTGTTTGTGTTGTTTGTTAATACTGTTTTTTTTTGTTTGTTTTGTTTTTTTGTGTGGGGGTGACATACAGTGATTTTTTTTTCTGTTATCAGGTTCAAACTGAACCATGTTTTATTTAAAATTTTTGAGGAGTTAAATAATTTTCTTCAATTTGAGTAGCTTGTCGTTAAGGGGAGATGGTGGGCCCCAACACCAGACCAGCAGAGAACCAGTGACATGATGTCATATCATGTTTCACATGGCAAATATTTATTTTTGATCATTGTGATTTTTCAGCACTAACTGCTTTGACTTGTCTCAATTAAGTCTTTTTGCCCTTTTCCCCATAAAATTAAAATTTAGACTGTCTCTCTTTGGTGCAGACTTTTAAAAAAAAAGCCTCAGACAAAGCAGTCCAGTTGGCGTCAACGCGCCGACATATTTAGGCCCAATAAACACACGAAGAATGAATGAACGAGCAGATAAACTTGCTAAAAAAGCATTGAAAGGAGAAATAACAGTTAATATAATGTTAGGGAAAGGAGAGGGTAAGTCAATTATTAAAGGAAAAGAAAAAGAAAAATGGCAGAAAAGATGGAATGAAGACAAGAAAGGAAGAAGATTATTCAAAATACAAAAATCAGTTACAATAAATAATTATAGAGAAAGATGTAGAAGAGAAGAGGTGATAGTAATGAGAATGAGGGTAGGCCATACACTTCTAAATGATACAATGTTCTTGATAGGGAAACGGAATGACAGTAGATGTGTGGAATGTGGGGAAACAGAAAGTGTAGAACATGTACTGATGGAGTGCATTAAATATACAAATGAAAGGGACAGATTGAAAAGAAAAGTCAAAGAGGCAGGGAGAGTTTGGAGTATGGGAGGAATTTTAGGGACTGAAGGGGATAAGGATAAAATAAAAGATGTTAGAAAAGAGTTGTTCATTTATCTACATAAAATTAATATTAAAAGTAGAATATAGGAATAGGAGGCCATGAGCTACACACTCTTGCTCAGTAGGTGGCGGTATGCACCTGAACGCTGTTTGCAATCCGCCATTAAACTAAAAGAAGAAGAAGAACACACGAAGAAGAACTTCGTGGTGACGTCATTAGCGTAGCAGTTTCAAACAGGAAGTAAACATCCATGGTTGTCGAACTAGAAGCGACAGAGTGGAGAGCCTTGTGTCGACCTGGGACGGGCATGAAACGACTTTGAGAGTCGGGACGAGGCCGGTGTGTTGCCATGTTGTGTCCGGAGTAGCGACAGAGCGACTGGTACCACAGGATTTAAGTTGTTCTCCACTTTCTTCCAGTCCGACTGTTGAAACCAGGTACGTTAGCTTAGCCATCGAGCGTTAGCTAGTGTTAGCCAGAGTGCTAATTAACGCGAGCAGCTAACAAGGGTCCACAACAACAAGCCAAGTTAGAGTTTGCGTTTCCTGTTTTTATTTACCATTACTGTCATTTATTTTAATCCAGAGTCAAACCTCCTCCCATCACAGACTCGTGTCCTGCTAAACAGCCAGATGCTTGTTCTACCACTAATATATTTGAATAAACTGTGGCGATGTATCTGCTGCATCCTCCAGCTTACAGCTTAATAAAAGCTAACCAGGAGGACACGGGCCTTGATAATGTCTTGCTGCCTAAACATAGGAATTATTCACGTTCAGTGCTTCACTTCATGTGGATATAAAAAGGAAAGATAAAGTTGTCGTCCACTTCCAGCCCTTTTCATTCAACCTTTTTTAAACAGGTTAGTATTTCCTCCCTTTCTTTTCTCTAAGCCTGATTAACTGCTAACATGGGCACACTGTGGCCACAGGCTGTTAGTCTGAGGTGTTGTTCAGGACAAAAGTATCAGTTTTAGACCTGGATTAAAGTATTCATTCAGTCAGCTGTGGCCATCTTTGTGATGCTGGCAGAAACAGGTTCATACAACAAGACATCGGTGACGACAAACAGCAAATCTACAAGAGAGTTCAGTCCTCAACTTGAAATGAAAATGAAACTGGTGGGTTTATCCAATGTTAAGATTTGTAATGGATCAAATGATTTTTTTTTTTTATCTTAATGAGTTTTTCTTGGTAAAACAAAATAAATAAAATAAAACAACTGCATTCTAAAAATGGAATGCAAGTTGTTTTTTAACTGAGCCACGGTGACGACTTGTAAAGGCTGGTGATCACAGACTGACCACATCTCTCTGGTTCTGTCTCTGCAGGGGTGAATGAGTGACCTGGTGCCTCCCACAGCTCTCAGTGAAGTCCAGCTCCGCTTCCTTTGTCACGATGACATAGACAGTGTCAAAGTGCTCTGTGGCGATTGGTTCCCAATCGAGTAAGATTAAAAGACACACACACTCCCAAGTCCCTACCCTCCTCAGGACAACCCTAAATTACAAGACGCTGGCACAGTATGAAAAGAAGAAATTTAAACTAAGGTTTGATTTGGATATTTGGTTTGACTTTTCCAAACAGTCCAATTATTCCAACTTGTCAGCTCTGTCTCATTTATTTTTATGTATCTGTTTTTGCTCCTTTTAGTCAAAGTCAAAAGTCAACTTTATTGTCAGAACTGCAATATGTACAGGACATACACAGGACCGAAATTGCGTTTCTCTCAGTCCCTCGGTGCAACAGTAACCATCTAAACACTAAACACTAAAACATTTAATAAACATAAGCATAAAATAGTAAAAAAAGTGTAACACTGTCCTGAGTTTTTTCATAATAGTATAAAAGTATGAAAATTTACACCAACACTGAAACACCAAACACCCAATGAACATAAGCATAAAATGAAATAATAAAAGTGTAATACTGTCCTGAGTTTTTGCATAGTAGTATAAAAAGTATAAAAACGTATATCTATAAAATAAACTGAAGTTTCTAGCGTTGACATTTGCAAAGAGTGGCACAGCAGCATATAAGTTAATGTACACAGTATATGTATGAGGTAGTTGATGTTGGTATAGAGGCAAAGTGGCATATGAAGTAAGGCACATTTGGCATCCTTAGATAAGGCTAGTCAGAGAATGCTGTATATGTATCTGCAGTAGTGTAGATAAAAGTAGTGTAAATGTAAACAGTAGTAATAAATGTAAAGCAGTAGTAATAAATGTAAACAGTATTAATAAATGTAAACAGTGAATGTAAACAGTAGTATGACTATAGGCAGTAATGTAATACAAACATTAGTGCAAATATGAGAAGTAGTGCAAACTGAATGAGCACATGACCGAGAGTTTAGTGAATAACCCGTTTGATGACACAGAGTCCAGTGTTAAAATCTTTGTGTTGAGTGATAATGTGTGAGAAAGTTTTTTGTGTTAAGGCAGTTCAAATGGGAGGGGAGGCAGAGCAGGCAGAGTGTTTAGCATTCTGACTGCCTGATGAACAGAGCTGTCTCTCAGTCTGCTGGTTCGAGCCTGGAGACTCCTCAGTCTCCTCCCTGATGGCAACAGGCTGAAGCAGCTGTGTAGTGGGTGTGTGGGATCACCTGCCATGCAGTGGGCTTTCCGAGTGAGGCGGTTGCTGTGTAAGTCCTGCAGTGAGGGCAAGGAGGTGCCGACGATCTTCTCAGCTGCTCTCACGATGCGCTGGAGGCTCTTGCGGCAGGATGCAGTACATGCACCAAACCACACCGTGATGCAGCTGGTCAGGACACTTTCTATGGCACCCCTGTAGAAGGTGCACATGATGGGGGTTGAAGCTCCAGCCCTTTTCAGCTTGCGGAGAAAGTAGAGGCGCTGGTGAGCCTTCTTGGCCAGTGCTGCAGTGTTCCTGCTCCAGGACAGGTCCTTTGAGACGTGCACTCCCAGGAACTTGGTGCTGTCCACTCTCTCCACTGCGGTGCTGTTGATGGTCAGAGGGGCATGTTGTGCATCCCTCTTCCTGAAGTCCACAACAATCTCCTTTGTCTTCTCCACGTTGAGAGTGAGATTGTTGTGTCCGCACCACAAGGCCAGGCGGCTCACCTCGTTCCTGTAGTCCGTCTCATCGTTGTTGCTGATGAGACCTACCACTGTTGTGTCGTCCGCAAACTTGATGAAGTGGTTGGAGCTGTACGATGGTGTGCAGTCGTGTGTTAGCAGGGTGAATAGAAGGGGGCTCAGCACACATCCTTGTGGGGCCCCTGTGTTCAATGTGATGGTGCTAGATGTGTTACTCCCGATCCGTACTGTCTGTGGTCTCCCGGTCAGGAAGTCTAGCAGCCAGTTACACATTGAGGTGTTCAGCCCCAGACTGTCCAGTTTATGGATGAGCTGTTGGGGGATGATGGTGTTGAATGCCGAGCTGAAGTCGATGAACAGCATTCTAACATAAGAGTCCTTCGTGTCCAGATGTGTGAGAGCTGTGTGGAGGGCAGAGGAGATGGCATCGTCAGTTGAGCGATTAGGTCGGTATGCAAATTGGAAGGGATCCAGGCTACAATATGAGAAATTGGTGCCAGAACATATTTTAGATGTTGGGAGAGATTTTTCAGTATCACAAATAAGTAAAAGGTTCATTATCACAACTCTGTGTTGGAGTGAAATGCAGAAATTGGTGTGTATTAACCAGGGGTGCATTATTTATTTATTTATTTACACCAAACCATCACGGTGCAGAAGTTGGGGTCCAACCAGTCTGAAATCAAATTTCTAGAACGTAAGACATTTGTCATGGTTGATCCCAACTTTGGTTTTGCTTGTTGATCATTACCAAAACAAACTGACCAGAGGAAGATATTTTCTAGAACACTTTATACAAAACTAATGCAAGAATAGCTAGTTCAGATAAACCACGGGCGCTTGAAGGTCTGCCTCTTTGTTTTGAATCAGCTGCATGGAAAAGTTGGAGGTTTCTGGTGGTTAAAGACGAGAGCAAGTGAGAGTGAAAAGGTGAACGTACGGAAACCCTAAAAAGGGTCATAATTTGTGTTATTTGAATCACCCTCGTCCAAGGCTATATGTTCTGGGTTTGGGTTTTTGGTTCTGTTTATTGCATTTATGATTCAATGCAATAAAGTAAACAAATTTAAAAGGTAACAGATCATTGTAAACATTGTTTATGATTTTAATCGCTGGACGTCCGGCCCCTGAGTTGCTGTCTTTCAGAAACTGTGGCCCCCTGAGCATTTGGTTGAGTAGCCCTGCTCTACTTTATGTCTCCAGGTGTTAAAAAGAGCCCCCACTGTTTGAATTAGACTCAATGAGAAGTGTGTGTTTAACATTTTTGTCATTTTGTTATTCAGTTTTTATTACCTTTATCTTTGCATCAAGTTTGTGTCAAATTACTCAAACAATAGTTTTGTACGATCTACATTAGGGGTTGAACGAGTACATAATTTAAAAACTCGACATTAACATAATAATACTCGAGTAGTGCTCGAGTAGTTGATGATGTCATAGGATCTCAAGATGCAAAAAATAATTAACTAATTAAAACCGCAAAATATATATATGAATTATTATTTACAAAAAAAGACCAACAAAACATTGGGAGCACATGTATTATGCTCCTACCATTTATCTTACAGCAAATAAGTCACAGGAAACCCAAAACTGTTATTATTATTAAGCTGCAAAAGTGGAAAAAAAATGTGTGGCACGTCAAAAACGAAACTAAAAACAGTGGGGCGGTTGACCACCCGCACCACCGCCTGTGGTGCTGCGCATTAGGTTTAGTTTTAGAGATTAATATGTTAATAGGTTTTTATATGTTTAGAGATTTATATTTTTTGCCTTTTATTTGTGAAACAACGTCAGAGGAAGCTGGTTCTGGTTCGGTCATTAAACCCGGTGTTGCACCATATTCTGTGACCTGCAACAGTTCATGCAACACCGCCCCCATATGGTCACAATACCATGGTGGTATGGTGCAGCCCATGGATGGTCACAGAATATAGTGTAACACCGGTTTGCAACACGCTCCAAACAGGAAGTTGATTCATTTTGTAACTGTAACGTGATGACGTCACTACGACTACTCGACTTGAAATTTAAATACTCGACAGAGGTTCAAGTAATCGATCTGTCGATTACTCGAGTAGCCTGTTAAAGCCCTAATCTACATAAACTGTTAGTTTGAGAGTTGATCCGATCTTTTGTTTGACACCATTTAAAGTTCAAATTGAAGAGATAAGACGTTGCTTTGTAACATTTTTGTTCAATAAGTTGATAATGAAATGAAACACCAACAGCTTTGCACGTCAAATTCAGTCATTTGTTAGTCCTCAGAGTATCTGCTGGGAATGACCCTCAGCTACTACCACACCAAATGATCAGTGAAACAAATTTAAATAATCTTATTTTTAGTTTGTCTCAAGTTTGTAATAAATACATATGTTGTCACTGTTTTCTCATGTTCCACACATGTTATTTATCATCGTATGACACTCATTGTAAGAGCATCCACAGACTTCTCTTGCTTGATTCCAGGTACCCAGAGTCATGGTATCAAGACATCACCTCCAACAAGAAGTTCTTCTCCCTCGCTGCCACCTTCAGGGGGAGCATCATGGGAATGATTGTGGCTGAGATCAAAAGTCGGACTAAAGTACACAAAGAGGTGGGTTTCTGTCGCGCAGACGCACCGGCTGAAACAAGTCGTGTGAGCTTGTTCTCTCTGGAGATGTTCATCTGATGAATCTGTTTTTAGTGTGTTGATTGGACAAACCAGACGCTCATTACTCTGAAATAGATGTGTTGGAAATGAGATGGACAGAAACTGATTGAAGCAGAGCTGCTAATGTACAACTCCAGTTTGCAAATGTTTGGAGTTGAAACACGTCCATCATTACTAAAATCCTAAAAAAGTGTCCGACTTTGGCCCTGTACACACGTAGCCTGGTGTTTGAAAAACGAATATTTGCGCAAAAAAAACCCATCTGTCCATACATGTTCGAATATTTAAAATGTTTGTCTACATGTCCCGTTTTATTTCACCAGAGAGCGTTGTAATGAATATGCTGAACCCATAGATGGCAGTGTAGTGCTGTCACAACCCTCCAACTGCCGCGACTTCCTGTTATTTATTTATTTATTTTCTTTAGTTTGTGTGGACAGACCGTGAGGTTGAACTACTATTAAATACCGTGTTGGAGTACAAAATTAATAAAACGCAGGAAAATGTCGACTGGGAATCATGTAGAGCAGGTAGGTTGACGTTTTAGTGCTTTTTTTAGAGCATTGTGTGACTGTCAGCGCCGCAGCAGCTGGAGGCGGTGGAGCAGAAAGCTCCGTTCTGAAAGTGCACACGCAGACTCGAAAGCGGAGAGTTCTCAAATCTTCACTTTGGCCGGAGTTTTGTTATTATTCGTTTATAGTTACATCAACCAGAGTTCACGTGTGGATCAAAGGCCAAACCGCATCATAAACTGTTCGGCTTTACTGATAAACGGCTACGTGTGTACAGGGCCTTTATCAACTTACGGTGAATTCATTAGTTGCATTTTTATCAAATATCATTTGTGTGTAGACGGAGAGCTGCTCGTCTGTCGTCAGGCTGCAGTTTTCACAGTTCGCTCACTGATTTCCCTCCTGAACAGAATTTGCATTCTTTCCATTTGCCTTCGCTGTGCTTGATTTGTTTAGACAAAGATCACGATGGTCTGAACATGTTCACGTTCATCCAAAATGACAAAGAAAGAAGACGAATGCTAAATGTGTTCACTGTGGATGCTGCATCGTGACCCCCCTTTCTTTCTTTCTTTGTGTGTTAGGATGGAGACATCCTGGCCTCCAGTTTTCCTGTGGACACACAGGTGGCCTACATCCTCAGCCTGGGCGTGGTCAAAGAGTTCAGGAAACATGGCATCGGTAAAATCTGAGCAGGAACATATATATTTTTATAC
The DNA here is from genome assembly GCA_038048925.1 of Garcialebias charrua. Classification (NCBI taxonomy): domain Eukaryota; kingdom Metazoa; phylum Chordata; class Actinopteri; order Cyprinodontiformes; family Rivulidae; genus Garcialebias; species Garcialebias charrua. Next base: position 22,555 of record JBBPBX010042327.1, read on the forward strand.
ACAAACATTCATGAGCGCTGTACGCTGCACATGCATGTTCAACACAAACTCTGCTCTGGAGTCTACATCTCATTTGATTTTGACATTTCTAACTTTTTTTGTAAAATTGGCACCGATCAGAGTTTTATCTCTTTGATGCCAAACTGGAGAAGAACAACTAGGAACTTTTAAATTAATAATTTAGGTGAACTTTCCAGCTGCTGCCTGAAATTCCAACAAACATTAATTTTCTTTTCTTGAGTTCAAAGCTTTGATTCACTACAATAATCTAAGCTGACAAATGTGAACCATTTGTTGTATTCACTGTTTAAGGAGAACCAAGATCACAAGTTGTTGGTGAAGATTCTCAGTCATCCAGGACATGATAAACTGAAAAAGAAGCGTTCAGTACATCACTTCCAACTCTTCTCTTTGAATTGAGAAAGCTCCTCGGATGAGAAGCGAAACGTCTTCTGTTACAAATAAAGTCCAGTTGTTTCTGTATTGAACGCCTTTTTTTGACAAGATCACAAGAAATGTTAAAGGTCCACTGACATGATTTTTCTACTATTCATAAAATTGCTCAAAATATATATTTTATCATTTAAATATGTTCGTGTTTGCAAACAAAATGATAAATCACTTTAATTTTGCTTTAAAAGTGATTTTGAACTTCAAGCCGTGTTTAATCATGGAAAAACCGATTACACACGAACGCACCATCTGTGACGTAGTGTGCAGAGTGAGAGGCAGAGGGCTCTGGTCTCTTTAATAGCGGACAGTTTAAAACACAATGAATTTAGCAATAGACTACCGTATATGCCACGGGGGGTCGTGACGTACTTCCATCAAAATACCGGCTACATCCACCACGTCCGGTTCCCATCCACTGCCGTTGTTAGCGTTAGCTCCTAGTAGCAGACCATGACAACGACCCGAAACGGGAAGCGGCTGCGCGCTACTGGCACTACAAGTGAGTTCCGTTGTGTCCGCCCACCGGTGGGTACAGCTGTTCCGAGGGGGGGGTTCGGGCAAAAATATATTGCAGCTATCCGTAGGGGGAACGTCGCCATAATTTTATATGGATTTATATGTGTATAGAGTTATCATTGGTGTGTATGCAGATGTTTTATTAATTGTATTTAGTCATTTTTGTTTGTGTCTTTCCCGCTAACCGGAAGCGCGCGGTCCGGCCGATGGATGCGTTAGTGCTGGAACAGAAGTCCGTGGCATATAGTCAATCTAAGTGAAGATTTGAGCTATTTGTCTTCATTTTGGGAAGCAGAAAAAAGTTTGGGTGATGGAACAAGAAACAACAGGATCTAATTTAGGTCTGATGCTGTATCAGACTTACCTTCATGTGGAGCTGCTCATACGCGCGCACTGTGACGAGCCCAGAGCTCTGCCTCTCACTCTGCACACTACGTCACAGATGGTGTGTTCGCGTGTAATCGGATTTCCCATGATTAAACACGGTTTGAAGTTCAAAATCACTTTTAAAGCAAAATTCAAGTGATTTATCGTTTTGTTTGCAAACACGAACATATTTAAATGATAAATATATATATATTTTGAGCAATTTTATGAATAGTAGAAAAATCATGTCAGTGGACCTTTAAAGCTGCTGTCAGTGGCTCATTTGGGTTACCATGGTAACCACAAACTTGTTTCTCATTCTCTGACAGCTCTCAGACTTTGTCCACATGGAAACACGTCTGTCCATTATCTTTACCCGCTTCTACCTTTTTGGGCCATGGGGGTCACTGGTGCCCACATCTACCGGTAGTAGTCACTACTGTGTGAGAGGCGGGAGACACCTGGACAGGTCTCCAGTCCATCACATGGACACAGAGACAAACAGTCATTCACTCTGTCACTCACACCTAGAGACAATTTAGAGTCACCATCAGTCTAACATGCATGTTTTTGGTCTGTGGGAGGAAACTGGAGTACCAGAGAAAACCCACACATGCACGGGGAGAACATGCAAACTCCACCCAGAAAAGTCCCTGTCCAAGATTTGAACTGGTGACCTTCTTGCTGAGAGGCAGCATCTGTCATGTCCCACATGTGGTGGGAATGACAATAAAGATTCTCTGACTCTGACTACAGTAGCACCAGGATTTTTTTTTTCTTCATTTATTTATTTAACTTTTTTTTTTTAAAACCATTTGAGGCACTGCTATGTAAAGAGCACTCTCTCTATCGGGGGTCTATAGAGATAGGGCAGCTGACTTGGGACTGGGAAATCACAGGTTTGACTCCCTGCAATGCCCACATGCCACGGTGTCCTTGAGCAAGACACTTATTCCCTCTGCTCCCGGTGCGTTTCACAACTGGTTTTATCACGTTTCAGATGCAGAGGGCAAATTTGGTCAATGTATGGAAACATGCATGATGGCGGTACATAGCACTTTCATTTTCTTTCTCTCTCTCTCTTTCCCACCATCCAGGCTCCCTGCTGCTGGACAGTCTGAAGGAGCACATCTCAACGACAGCCCAGGACCACTGTAAGGCCATCTACCTGCACGTCCTCACCACCAACAACACTGCCATCCACTTCTATGAGAACAGGGACTTCAGGCAGCACCACTACCTGCCCTACTACTACTCCATCCGTGGCGTCCTCAAAGATGGATTCACATATGTGCTCTACATTAATGGGGGTCATCCACCTTGGACAATATTATATCCTTTTGTGAAAGCAGAGAAACAGGCCATCAGTGTTGTCTGACAGGTAATATGCAGTTTACAGTAGGGGTGCAACGGTACGCTAAAATCACATTTCAGTTCGGTTCAATTACAAGGAGGGTTCGGTTAATTTTCGGTACAAACATTTTTTATAATAAAGACTTATAAAAAATTTATTTTGAAAATATGCCAAGTACCGGTAAACAATACATTTGTATAAAAATAAATAAAAGTGACTAATTTGGATGATATTTTAAATAAACGGCATTCTTTACAATAAATAAACTATATTAACAATAATAAAAATCTTAATAAATACAATAACAGCCAGAACCAGAACAATAAGCAGCAGCAAACTATTTACAATCTAACTAATCAAGTTCTAATTTTTTGTCCAAAAAGACCAACTTGTCCACATTTTCTGTCAAAAGCACAGATCTAGTTGCAGTGAATATCTCCAGTGGTGGAGAAAACAGATAGCAGCAGTGTGGCTGTTTTTGGCCTCATTACTCACATCCTCTTCTTGGACCTGCTCCTCCAGGTGGGACAGGTCCATGGAAAAGTTCAGAGTTCAGTCATCACAGACTTCTTAGCTGCAGGTGATCTAGTGGATTTCCCTGAAGAGGAAGAAGTCAGCTGCTATCTCTGTCCCAGACTGGAAATAAAACACAGAGGTAAAAGAATAATATTATAATTTTAAATTAAAAAGGTTAATTAGATAATAATAATAAAAGAACAATACCTCTTCTTGAATGGTTGAAGTGGTTGAATATCTCGGTCATCATCATCATCAGGGCTTTAATAAGCTCCAGGTCTTGTTGACAATATCAGTTTTAACTTTTTCTTAAAGTGCTGAACTTTTTGGCTGAAGTGTTGACAGATGGATGTTGTAGCGACGCTCAATAACTTTAAAGCCGGCGCATCAACAACATTCAGACGTAGATCCAGAGCTTTAACAACTCCTACAACTTGTGTTATTGATCTGGACCGATCTGAATTACCTGATAAAGGTTGTTTAAATGCTGCTGTTACAAGCTGCTTTTCTTGCTTGTAGAAGACGTTCACATTCAGATGATGTCGTTTCAAGTAGGGCTGGGCGATATATCGAGATTTTTAAAATATCGAGATTTTTTCTAAAGAGATACAAGACGAGACTATATCGTTTGTATCGAAAATCCTCCTGCTGTCTGTTTTCTCCCACTTGCCCCCCTCCTTCTCCTTCACTGAACACAAACCCAGCCCCTCCTTCCTGCCTGCAGGAGGGCGGAGACTTTCAGCACAACAAGTAAACACGGCAGATATGAAGAGCGCTGCCAGCTGCTGAGGGGAAAAAACAATGTTCTTTCTGAGCTAGTTTGGATTTAAATTGTCAGATGAGGGCAGAAAAAATATTTTTGTAGACGATGCTGAAAATAATCCCGACGAAAGGTCGGAACTACGAATCTTTTTCACCATTTAAACAGCGGAGTGGAGCATGAACGGCAGAACCGAGTGTTTTTCCAGCCTGCTGCTTCCTTAAAACAAACCACGGGTCTGAGCTCATTTAGCCATGCGTGCACCGCAGAGAGAGGTGGAGACATTAATAAATCAGCAGTTTATCATATCGCTAAAGATACGGTCCTTAGCGGCTAACAAGATGGCTAACGCTTTAGCCGTCTTCTTCCACAGCTGAGACTGACCGTGTCTTTAGCGATATGATAAACTGCTGATTTAATAATGTCTCCGCCTCTCGGTTCACGTTTCTGAGTGGAGGCTCACATTACTGCAGTTCACAAACACACTGACTAAAGTGAAAGCACCTTTCTATCTTATCAAGACACTCAAAGCTCTTTAAAACACAATCTGTGTCCTCATTTACCCATTCATACAGCACTCTACTAGAACTGTACAAAGAATAATCAGTACTTTATCACATTCATACACTGATGGGACACACATCAGAGGCAATGAGGGGTTCAGTGTTGCCCACTGCCCAGGAACACTTCAGCATGTGACTGCTGGTGGAATTGAACTCCCAGCTCTCCCATTGGAGGAGACTGCTCTAGCCTCTCAGCCACAGCTGCCCTCAGCTGAAGAGGACTATTATTTAATAGGTGTAAATAAATGTCTAAAAAATAAAGTAATGTATGTAAATAGTTCATTTTTTAGACATTTATTTTGTAGAGTTACAGCTGTTTGTTAATAAATGTTGCTGTGTGACAACTGGGACAAAGCTTTGACTCAGAAATATATTTTTGTTATTCTTTTATGGAAAGAAAATTATATCGAGATATATATCGTATATCGCGATATATCATAACAATATCGAGATATGAATTTTTGTCTATCGCCCAGCCCTAAGTCGTGTGTTAACAAGTTAGACGTGTCGCTGCTGCAGATCCAATCTCTGTGAAACGACGTCCACACACAGCTTTGGATTTGTTCACGTCTTTTAACAAGAAAGCCATATTGTTCCCAAACAGGAGACCGCAACGAGATGCTACGCGTGCTGCAAGATAATATCGCAGTGCTGAAACTCGCCTAGGAACTTTAGTTCCACGGCGCATATATTCTCTCGTTAATAATAATAATAATAAATTCAATTTATACCGCACTTTTCATTAATAAAAATCTCAACGTGCAATAACATTTAATGAGTGAAAAAATAACCGAAACGGTACACAGGTGGACCGAACCGAACGTACCGAAACGGTTCGGATCGATCATTTGATAAACGTCTCTCTCTTGATTGATAGTTGGACGTGGTCCTTAACTTCCTGCTCCACTGACTATATCCAGCACTTGGGCTCGGCTCTGGCCAGCCTGAGCCCCTGCTCCATCCCTCAGAGGCTGTACCGCCAGGCCCAGTCCCTGCTGCGCTCTCTGCTCCCCTGGTCCAACATCGCCTCCAAGACCGGCATCGAGTACAGCAGAACCATGTGACCCAGCGCAGTGAGGGGCCAGTCGAGACCGGAGCTGTTCAGCCTCCACATGTGTGACTTTGACTTTTCCTCGTTCCTTTCTCGTTTTTTGAAGAGCAGTTGTACTGATGCCTGCCAGTCTTCCCCTGTACAGACAAACGTTCACAACATTCTCAGTCTCGTGTGGCTTCCTCCCCTGTTTGACAAACTGACTCAGGTTCTTCATGCATTTGATAGATTCAAAACACATTTAGTATGGGATTCAGTACTCATTCATATACTCTGTCATTATTTATTATAGAGTAATGACAGGCTAGTTTTATATATA
>JBBPBX010042328.1:0-28452 GCA_038048925.1 Garcialebias charrua
TGCCACCACTACTGTCACCTGCCACGTCACGTGCCACCACTACTGGTCACCTGCCACGTCACCTGCCACCACTACTGTCACCTGCCACGTCACCTGCCACCACTACTGTCACCTGCCACGTCACCTGCCACCACTACTGTCACCTGCCACGTCACCTGCCACCACTACTGTCACCTGCCACGTCACCTGCCACCACTACTGTCACCTGCCACGTCACCTGCCACCACTACTGTCACCTGCCACGTCACCTGCCACCACTACTGTCACCTGCCACGTCACCTGCCACCACTACTGTCACCTGCCACGTCACCTGCCACCACTACTGTCACCTGCCACGTCACCTGCCACCACTACTGTCACCTGCCACGTCACCTGCCACCACTACTGTCACCTGCCACGTCACCTGCCACCACTACTGTCACCTGCCACGTCACCTGCCACCACTACTGTCACCTGCCACGTCACCTGCCACCACTACTGTCACCTGCCACGTCACCTGCCACCACTACTGTCACCTGCCACGTCACCTGCCACCACTACTGTCACCTGCCACGTCACCTGCCACCACTACTGTCACCTGCCACGTCACCTGCCACCACTACTGTCACCTGCCACGTCACCTGCCACCACTACTGTCACCTGCCACGTCACCTGCCACCACTACTGTCACCTGCCACGTCACCTGCCACGTCACGTGCCACCACTACTGTCACCTGCCACGTCACCTGCCACCACTACTGTCACCTGCCACGTCACCTGCCACCACTACTGTCACCTGCCACGTCACCTGCCACCACTACTGTCACCTGCCACTGCCACGTCACCTGCCACCACTACTGTCACCTGCCACGTCACCTGCCACCACTACTGTCACCTGCCACGTCACCTGCCACCACTACTGTCACCTGCCAGTCACCTGCCACGTCACCTGCCACCACTACTGTCACCTGCCACGTCACGTGCCACCACTACTGTCACCTGCCACGTCACGTGCCACCACTACTGTCACCTGCCACGTCACGTGCCACCACTACTGGCACCTGCCACGTCACGTGCCACCACTACTGTCACCTGCCACGTCACGTGCCACCACTACTGGCACCTGCCACGTCACGTGCCACCACTACTGTCACCTGCCACGTCACGTGCCACCACTACTGGCACCTGCCACGTCACGTGCCACCACTACTGGCACCTGCCACGTCACGTGCCACCACTACTGGCACCTGCCACGTCACGTGCCACCACTACTGTCACCTGCCACTGATCATAGGTGTCATTCCCATGCCACAAGATGGCCAGAGTGTTGCAGAGCTGCCACGGGTGCTGCCAGACTTTGTCAGATCATCTTCCACAGCAGTTTTGTGCAAAACTATTGCCGTTTTGTGTAAAAAAAAAATTTTTAATTAATTTTTTAATTAAATAAATACCTGTAATAAATACCTAAACCTGTGCCTGACTGTCCTTTTACTGCATGGTCCATCACACTGTGCACATCCCTCCTCACTCTATTTCAGATAGAAATAGGCTCCAGCAATAAAAACAAACAGTGAATTTGGTTGCAATGTCTTTATTTACAAAGGCTACTCAAATCTAGCAAACACCTTCATGTTCCTGTCATCACAAATTTCTCTGCAGAACTTTTCATGGTCCTCCTTCATTTTGAAAATAAAAGAGAATTGTTCTGCTGGAGAACTTTCATTCATTTCCTCAGTCCAGCTGTTGAGGGCCTGGAGAGCTTCTTCCTTGTCTTGATCATCATAATCAAGGACAGCAGGAAGTGTAACCTGGCCAACAAATATTTGGTTTTTGCACCATTCTGCCGCAGCATGGCTGTCTCTCAAGATTGAGCTTCCCTGCAGAAAAATATGTTGATTAATATGTTTATTATGTGAATACTGTTACCTGTAAATATTACACCTTGGCAATTCAATCTATAATAAGATATACAGTACTTTTAAATTACATTATAAATGTGTCAATGCAATTCCTGTGTCCTTTAACCTGGGTTTCAAAACCATGTGCACTAAAATACCTATGCAAATTTATGAAGTGTTTTTGTAGCAAGTGTCTGTTTAAAATTTTTGACCTTTTCTGGTGTTGGTGAAGATTCTCAGTCGTCCAGGACATGATAAAATCAGAAAAAGCGCTCAATACAAAATTACATTACTCATCACTCATTACAAATAAAGTCCAGTTGTTTTTGTATTGAGCGCTTTTTCTGATTTTCTGGTGTTGTTTCTTCTTCTTTTTCTTTTTGTTCTTCTTCTACTTAGTCTCTGTTAATAAAATAAAGAAATGCATAAATAGACAGTCTTGCAATCTAGCATGCCCGTGGTATCTTTGGGACAACACTAATGTTATTTACCTAAAAAATTCCATGACTCTGTCCTGAAGAACAATTTCCACTTGGTAGCGGCAAAGATTGCCTCTTCTTTGCAGCCACTGGATCACAACCTAGAATGCATTTCAAGAACACCTGTTGTAAAATTACTAATTGCATGGTATTTATATGTTGAACTACCATACAATAAAATATACTGTGGTGGCTACAACCACACCAAGATATTATTTTATTTCTCAGTAAATCTCAGTTTGAAATGACAACATAACTTAAGCAAAATTAACTGTAGAGAAAATGTTTTTATGCTTTAAATTTTGTTTTTTGTCATGTCCACTTACATATTTGAATTTTTTATTTATTTTAATTAATTTTATTTCTAGCTGACAAGAGGGCAGTTGAAGTTTGAAGTTAATGGACAACACTTTCACAACAACACAAAAGGGGAAAGGAGTGGACTTTGTTCAAATTTACAAATGTTTTAAGGTGTCCTCTCTTTCATTTTCACATTTTTATTTAAAAAATTAGTTGTTCAGTATTTTTTACTGTTTTGGTTTATTGGAATGTTACATTGCCATTGTGTGATTATTTGACATTACTCCACGCCTCTTTAGTCACCCTATTTTTGGCATCAGGTCAGATTGTGTTCTGTAAAATTGCAGTTAAGCACAAACATGTGAAATGCCAATATCAGAGTAGAATGTTACGCTTGTCCAAAAATATAATTTTTACAAGTCTTTATGAAACAGATTAATTGTTGTCAGTGTTTTCTCCATCACAAACACAGTAGCTCATAAATGTTACTGTGTTTTTAAATGTGATCGGGAATGATCACCAAGCCCGATCACATTTACAAACATAAAAATACTAATGTAGAATTCTGTCATTTGTCAAGGCATTGATTTTAGACAAGACATTAAAGATGTGCAGACACCCGGTATGAGGCTCACCTCTGGCAGAAGCACTTCTGTGATCATGTGTTGGTCAACACCTTCATTCCCGGTAACGTCCAGGATGTTTTGAAGTCGCTTGATGAGATTGTCTGTCTGTAAAAAATGAGAGGCTGTTGGATCAGTCTGTCAGAAGAAGAAGAAATGTTACCATTTCTCTACTAACCTGAATGACAGTTAAGTTATAAAAAATAGAAACAAAAGAACGCTATGCCAGTAGTGGTGGCAGGGAACGTGGCAGGTGACAGTAGTGGTGGCAGGTGACGTGGCAGGTAGTGGTGGCAGGTGACGTGGCAGGTGACAGTAGTGGTGGCAGGTGACGTGGCAGGTGACAGTAGTGGTGGCAGGTGACGTGGCAGGTGACAGTAGTGGTGGCAGGTGACGTGGCAGGTGACAGTAGTGGTGGCAGGTGACGTGGCAGGTGACAGTAGTGGTGGCAGGTGACGTGGCAGGTGACAGTAGTGGTGGCAGGTGACGTGGCAGGTGACAGTAGTGGTGGCAGGTGACAGTGGTGGCAGGTGACGTGGCAGGTGACAGTAGTGGTGGCAGGTGACGTGGCAGGTGACAGTAGTGGTGGCAGGTGACGTGGCAGGTGACAGTAGTGGTGGCAGGTGACGTGGCAGGTGACAGTAGTGGTGGCAGGTGACGTGGCAGGTGACAGTAGTGGTGGCAGGTGACGTGGCAGGTGACAGTAGTGGTGGCAGGTGACGTGGCAGGTGACAGTAGTGGTGGCAGGTGACGTGGCAGGTGACAGTAGTGGTGGCAGGTGACGTGGCAGGTGACAGTAGTGGTGGCAGGTGACGTGGCAGGTGACAGTAGTGGTGGCAGGTGACGTGGCAGGTGACAGTAGTGGTGGCAGGTGACGTGGCAGGTGACAGTAGTGGTGGCAGGTGACGTGGCAGGTGACAGTAGTGGTGGCAGGTGACGTGGCAGGTGACAGTAGTGGTGGCACCTGTGGCATCTGGTGGCAGTCTGTGGCACACCAATGTGTTTAATAAGTAATTTTAATTTAAAAAAAGAAATATGTATTTTTTAGTCATCCTACACACAAAGCACTATTTTAGACATGTTTCCTAAATGCACTATTACAGGTTGTTCTGTGTTTATTAAATAATATAATCATCATCGTCAGAAGGTCATTTTTGAAGGACATACAATAAAGATGAAGCATTTATTTATTTAATTAATTATTATTATTATATATTTTTTTACACAAAACGGCAATAGTTTTGCACAAAACTGCTGTGGAAGATGATCTGACAAAGTCCGTGGCAGCTAGTGGCACCTTGTGGTCTGTGGAAGGCAAGGCAGTCCCTGTGGCAGTCTGGCAGCCTTCGCGGCACTTCCGGTTGCCGTGGCAGCCTTCGCGTCGCGGCACTTCCGGTGGCAGCTGCCCTGCCACGAATTGCGCTCGGCCCTGCTTGGCTGAAGGAAGCTAGAAGATAATGGACATGGAAATACATTAATGTTGATAGTTCATTACGAAATATTAAGAAAAATACCACAGATATTTGCCAAGAATTTTATGATCGAGTAGAGAAAAAGTATAATGATTATTTGCAAATTTATACGGATGGTTCAAAAGATCCAATAACTGAAGCAACTAGTATAGCAGTAGTGATTCCGGAGTTGAAGATTAAGCTTTCGAAAAGAACATCTAATTTTCTAAGTATATATACAGTAGAATTGTGTGCTATTTTATTGGCTTTAGAATGGGTGGAGGATACTAGAATAAGTAAAATTATAGTTTGTAGTGATTCATTATCAGCACTGTTGAGCATTGCAAAGGGAAGCTCATGCAATCAACACATTTTGTATGAGATTCTTTTTGTTCATCAAAGACTATGTGAACAAAATAAAAATCTAGTAATTATGTGGACTCCTGCCCATGTGGGTATATTAGGCAACGAAAGGGCAGATAAGTTGGCTAAAGAAACTGTTAAAAAAGTAGACATTGATATGCCGATAAAGTTAACTAAATCTGAAGGAAAAAGTATAGTTTGGAACGAAAGCAAGAAATTATGGAAAATGAGATGGGATAATGAGACAAAAGGGAGACATTTATATAGGATACAAAATACAGTTGATGTTAATAGACTCAGAGGAATAAATAGGAGGGAGGAGATAATTATAAATAGAATAAGAACTGGGCATAGTTTATTGAATGACACTCTTTTTAAGATGGGGAAACATCTTACTGGTTTATGTGATTGGTGTAATGCCGCAGAAACAATAGAACATGTTTTTAATAATTGCAGGAAATATGTGGGTCATAGGAGAATATTGAGAATGGAAATTGGTCATAATAGGGAACTAAAGTTGGAAGAAGTCGCTGCTCAGCTGAGTAGTGATGAAGGGAAAAGAAAGATATTTCGTTTTAAAAAAAATACTGGACTCAATATGAGAATTTGAGAAAATAAATTAATATATAAGCACCAAGAGATGGCAGTAGTGCAACAATGATGGATGCAAGCTGCCGTTAAAAACCAAAGAAGAAGGAGAAGAAGAAGCTACAAGATACCGAGTTTCCTTCTGATGAGAAGCTACGTCTGGATTTAGCTCCGTGATTTATTTCAATTACTAATGAAAAAAGAGTTCTCGTGAGTCAAATACTTTATTCTGTGATTTAGTTCCAAGCTGCTGCTGCCAGAGGCTTGTGACACTGCAGCTTCTTGTCTGAGAGGAAGTTACTACTCTGTTAGCATTAGCATCTGTAGCTGTTTGCATCTGTAGCTGTTTGCATCTGTAGCTGTTAACATCTGTAGCTGTTAACATGTGTAGCTGTTAACATGTGTAGCTGTTAGCATCTGTAGCTGTTAGTATATGTAGCTGTTAACATCTGTAGCTGTTAACATCTGTAGCTGTTAACATCTGTAGCTGTTAGTATATGTAGCTGTTAACATCTGTAGCTGTTAACATCTGTAGCTGTTAACATCTGTAGCTGTTAACATGTGTAGCTGTTAGCATCTGTAGCTGTTAGTATATGTAGCTGTTAACATCTGTAGCTGTTAAGTATATGTAGCTGTTAACATCTGTAGCTGTTAACATGTGTAGCTGTTAGCATCTGTAGCTGTTAAGTATATGTAGCTGTTAACATCTGTAGCTGTTAACATGTGTAGCTGTTAGCATCTGTAGCTGTTAGTATCTGTAGCTGTTAACATCTGTAGCTGTTAACATCTGTAGCTGTTAACATGTGTAGCTGTTAACATCTGTAACTGTTAGTATCTGTAGCTGGTAGCATCTGTAGCTGGTAGCATCTGTAGCTGTTAGTATCTGTAGCTGTTAGCATGTGTAGCTGTTAGCATGTGTAGCTGTTAGCATGTGTAGCTGTTAGCATCTGTAGCTGTTAGTATCTGTAGCTGTTAGCATCTGTAGCTGTTAGCATCTGTAGCTGTTAGCATCTGTAGCTGTTAGCATGTGTAGCTGTTAGCATCTGTAGCTGTTAGCATGTGTAGCTGTTAGCATGTGTAGCTGTTAGCATGTGTAGCTGTTAGCATCTGTAGCTGTTAACATCTGTAGCTGTTAGTATCTGTAGCTGTTTGCATCTGTAGCTGTTAACATATGTAGCTGTTAACATGTGTAGCTGTTAGCATCTGTAGCTGTTAGTATCTGCAGCTGTTAACATCTGTAGCTGTTTGCATCTGTAGCTGTTAACATCTGTAGCTGTTAACATCTGTAGCTGTTAACATGTGTAGCTGTTAGCATCTGTAGCTGTTAGCATCTGTAGCTGTCAGACTTTTGAACACTCATAACCATGCTACCTCATAACTTGCCTTGGTCGCTGTATTTTGTATTTTGATTGGGAATCACTGTATCACTGTATTTTGATTGCACCACTCTAATTGCACTGTTTCTTAGTAAGTTTTGTTCACTGAATATTGTATTGATTGTATTGATGTTTTATGGTTTATGTTTTTTATGTTTTATGTTTCTGTATTTTATGCACCGTTATGCCGTTATGCCGAAGCAAATTCCTAGTCTGTGAATCCTGTTCATTGACAATGGCGATAATAAACAGAATCTGAATCTGAATATGTAGCTGTTAACATCTGTAGCTGTTAGTATCTGTAGCTGTTAACATCAGTAACTGTTAGCATGTGTAGCTGTTAGCATGTGTAGCTGTTAGTATCTGTAGCTGTTAACATCTGTGAAAACTCACAATCTACCTTTCTTACTTGCTCAGCTGGAGTCCCACAGGGCTCAATACTGGGACCAATCTCCAGTGTTTCCCCTAGTTAACTTGCCATGGGGGGTGCTCATCTCATCCATAATTTTTGTTGATGGGGAGGGATGGAGACATGTCTGAGCGAAGCTTGTACCAACAGTTTTTGAGCAGGGGTAGGGAGCTTTCAGCATGAGGGAAGAGGCCCCTTTAGCTTTTTAGCTAGAGAGCCTGTATTTTGTGCAGCTTAGTGCTATGTCAGTGCCGGGTGGGGGGGCAAGTTCGGTTTGGTAGGCGGGGTGCTCAGTTCTGTTGGCGGGGTGGGGCACCCTGCTTGTATAATGGTAGGGGAAACACTGTAGCCTATATGTTAATGATTTGCCATGGTCAATGGCGAGACATTAGATGTGGTTGAACAATTTAAATACCTCGGAGTCATTTTTGATTCCAATCTAAATTTCAAGCAACATGTAAAGAGAATTTCACATATAATTAAACTTAATCTGGCAAACTTCAAACATAAAAGACCTTCTCTGACAACAGAATCAGCAAAGGCTTACATTCATGCTGCATTCCAGTTACCTCGTATTTTGGGAACTACGAAGTGGCAGTGATGTCATCTCCCCATCTACCACTTGAAAACACGTTCCGGTTACCCCGGTGGTAAAACAAGATGGACGCACGCATTGTTTTTGTTGCTGTTTCGGAATATAATAAATTACTAAACATATATGCACTCCAGACTACCAGTTATGCACTCCAGACAACCAGATATGCACTCCTGACACAGAACATGTCAAAGAAGAAAGATGAACGTCGAAGGTAATAGATTTAATATATATTTTTCTCGTTGGGAAAAAGAAAAACTGGCTTTACAGCTAAAAAAAAAAAACGTCTTCGCTCACTGCACAGCAAAACATGTAGGGGGTTTACGATATGTTGAAGAAACTGTACAGTGGTTGCTTTATTTTGCTAAATAAATAAGTTGCTAACACCGGTTGCTAACCCTGCTGACCACTTGACCAGGTCACCCTTGTAAAAGAGATCTCGAACGGGCTTTACCTGGTAAAATAAAGGTGATTGATTTTATGATATATAACACCATCAGAAAGTTTTGGTTTGTAGCCTGACACTACAGTACTGTTGTTGTTTTTTTACAATCAACCTTTATTTAGTCAGGTAAATGTCATTGAGCCTCATGGACTCATTTAAAAAAGTGACCTGCTACAAACTAAAGAATGATTAACAGCAATGGTAGAATATATTTATATATATATATTATTTTAAAACAAAGTATCAAAGACTAGAAAAACATTATAAGGTAGATGTATAAATCAAAGACAGGAACATATCTGCATTGGTTTTTTTTTTCCAGGATTCCAAGAGATTCAACTACTGTATTCTCCAGATTCCAACAGTTTCCTGAAAGTAGCTGTCTGAAATGTGTATTTTTCACATAAACAAGAAGTCAAATGATGAAAAAATGACAGAGAATTGCAGCTCATTATTAACTTTATGTCTGTCTGAAATAAACACTGTTTTCCCATTGCAGAGTTGTCTTGGACCCTACCATGCTGCCAGAAAACCCATCCATCCTGAAGAACAATGGTGCTCTAAGTGAAGCAGAGAAGCAACGTACAGTAACGCTGAAATCAGCCGTGGAAGGGTGATTGTGGAGCAAGCCTTCGGATGTTTGAAGTGCAGGTGGAGACGGCTTCGTGACGTGCAGAATACCAGAACTGATGTGGTGGTGAAGATCATAGTGGCTGCCTGCATCCTCCACAACTTGGGACGTGGGCCATCACAAATTTGTCAGCAGCATGCAGACGGGTCCCCCAGGGAGGATGATGAAAATGAATAACTCCTTAGAATTCCGGTGTGTAAAAGAAAAAATAATAGGTAGTATGTTGTTTTGAAACTTCCTACATTAGTGCAGTTGTTCATGACAAAACTGTCTGTACAAATGTACTTAAAAGACTGCTATAATGAAGCTTAATAAACATTTTTCTTTAAATACAGCATTTTGTCTTTGAGTTGTGACAAGTTTAAACCGATGGGTTGCAAATATTATTACTGCCTTACTCAAGGCTCCAGAGTTTAAGCAGTTTACTTACTGTACTAAGGACGCGAGTAGCCCAGATGCTTTAAGTATCTGTCAGAAATGCACGTGTCATAACACATTTCCAAAAATAAATTATTAATGTGAACATAGCAAAATTTTAGGGAAACGTACCTTTTGTGTATTGCAGGGTAATAAAATGTTACACAATTTGCTCTGTAGCTAGTAATGCAAAATAGTTTCAATACTATTAAACTAGTTTATACAAAATAGTTTCTATTTTAACCTTTGCAAGCAAATAGTTCATACTGAAAACAAATCTCAGTTGGCTGAAAGTTTCAGTTTTAATTACAAAATGTGCAACAGAACAGCATTTTCAAAATTCATACAATCAAAGGCACTGAAAACCAAACATTTTTACTGGGCCGAACCTGAGCAAAATAAACAATGTGAAAACAAAAAAAACTTAAAAAAAAAACAGAAGTTGTTTTGTGCAAAACAATAAGAAAGTTTACAGTACAGCTACATTTTTTTGTAGCATCTGGGCTGATTTCATTTGCTCCTGGGTTGATTTCATTTGCTCCATCATGTCCTGATGTCGCTGTTGACTGTTTTCCTCTGACTGGCGGAAGAACTCCAAAACCTCACTAGACCTTCGCTTGCGAGTGGAACACGCATGTGTTCAATCGAGAACAGTGTCTGTTCTTTATTAAAACTGTCATTCTCGCGGATGGGGGACTCTGCGTGGCTGCTGGTTGATGGAGAGTCTTCACAGTTCTCTGAAAAAATCATTTTAAAAGAAAAAAACACAGTATTGTTAAATTCATTATACAGTAATTGGTTTGGTTTGCATTAAAACTTATTTCTCCAAAATCTTACCAGCTGTGCTGTCCTGTGCAGGTTGGATAAGCTCAACTTTCATAGTGAGGTTTGCATCAATGTACAAACAGGACAAATCCCCTGCACTGCGATACAGGCTGCCAGAAAATGGTGTTGTTCTCTGTCGAGGTAGACTGAAAACAAACACAAACACACACTTACTATACAAATATACACGTCCTAACACATAAATATCGTACAGGATTATAGAATGTTTCTAAACACGGATCTTTGGAAACCAAATATATATATTTTTAACCACAGTTTAGTGCTAATTTATAGTCAGTTCAACAAACAATGTGTGTTTAGTTCTGGGTTGCCTAACAAAAATAAGCCACAGCGTCAAAGAAAACAAGGGTAAAAAATATATATTTTAAAATAAAATTCATAACTAATAGTTACTTTTTTAATGTGCTGAATAATAAAATGTGGCGAATGAAAGTCGCTGCCGCTGGCCTACAGAACTGTTGTGATCCAAACAACGAGAAAAACAGCCGTACACCGCATGCCATGCAACTAAACACAGGTTTTTAATGTGATCTGTGTTCACAAGCATACGCTTAAGCTGTGTGTGTGATTAAAAAACACACAACAACATTTTACAACTGTTATTTTAGTAAAAGTTAAGGAGTTCACTTACTAAGGACGCGAGTGGCCGCCATTTTGAATACGTCACTGGGATAAACTGGGGGCCGAAAAAATTGCCCCACTTCACGAATGGGAGTTTCCCACTGGAGCGGGCGTTCCAGTTAAAATCCACCACTGGGACCTTGGAAATCCCCACAATACGAGGTTACTGGAACGCAGCATCATGCCATGATCTTCAGCCATATAGCCTATTGTTATACTACATGGTCTCATACTTCAGAGATCAT
The DNA here is from genome assembly GCA_038048925.1 of Garcialebias charrua. NCBI lineage: Eukaryota > Metazoa > Chordata > Actinopteri > Cyprinodontiformes > Rivulidae > Garcialebias > Garcialebias charrua. The sequence goes on from JBBPBX010042328.1 coordinate 11,267, forward strand.
CAGGAATTCCCTAAAGTCTCTTTTTAAGAAAACACTGAAATTTTTTGACAAAAAGCCAATACAGTATCATTACTGCAACATCATAAATAAGTACAAAATTTTGGATTTTAATAGCTATCAGATTTTTATGGACGTTTGCCTGATTTTTAAAGTTTTAAATGGACTTGCTCCTCCTCCTTTAATATATTTTATAAGTAAAAAAACAAGTACAGTAAACACAAGAGCACTGACCAGAGGAGATTGTGATGTGCAGCGGCGCAGGACTAAATTTGGCCAAATGGTGGTGTCCATCAGAGGCACGCAGTCATGGAACACACTGCCAGTTTCCATCAGGAACTCTGGCACCTACACTGGTTTTAAAAATTATCTGAAACTTTGGCTGAAAACTAATCAGAAGTGCACTCATGTGTAGATTACTTTGTCTATTTTCTTGTGGCATCATATTTTTATTGTAATTTTATGTTGTGTTATGTGCTATATAGGTGATGTTTGTATTTTTCTCCGCTCTTTTGTTTCATGGGACGTTTCTTATTCTTACCTGCCTTAGGACAACGGATGAAAATTAGCTATTGTGCTAACTCCGGCATATTTACATTGATGCTAACTGCTGTTATGTTGATTAATATGCATTGTCCTAACTTAAATAAATAAATGAAATGAAATGAAACTGTTAGTATCTGTAGCTGGTAGCATCTGTAGTTGTTTGCGTCTGTAGCTGCTAACATATGTAGCTGTTAGCATCTGTAGCTGTTAGTATCTGTAGCTGTTAACATCTGTACCTGCTTACATGTAATTACTACTGTTTACATTTATTTACACTACTCTAATATCTACACCACTGCTGGTACATATACAGTGTGCTCTGAACGGTCTTATTTAGGGATGCCCAATGTGCCTTACTGCATATGCCACTTTTTGCCTCTACAACAACATCAACTACTACCTCATACATATACTGTGTACATTGACTCATACGCTGCTTTGCCACTTTGCAAATGTCAATGCTAGAAACCTTTAGTTTATTTTAGTTATACTTTTTATACTCTTTTTTTATACCACTATGCAAAAAAAAAAAAACTCAGGACAGTGTTAGTTTTACTATTTTTATGCTTATGTCTATTATTATATGTTTCAGTGTTTCAATGTTTAGATGTTTACTGTTGCACCGAGGGACTGAGAGAAACGCAATTTCGGTCCTGTGTATGTCCTGCACTGTACATATTGCAGATCTGACAATAAAGTTGACTTTGACTTTGACTAATAACATGTGTAGCTGTTAACATGTGTAGCTGTTAGTATCTGTAGCTGACTAGCTGTTAATATCTGTCACTGTTAGCATGTGTAGCTGTTAGCATGTGTAGCTGTTAGTATCTGTAGCTGACTAGCTGTTAATATCTGTCACTGTTAGCATCTGTAGCTGTTAGCATGTGCAGCTGTTAGCAGCTACGTCTCGTTGTCGCGTGCTTGGATAATCTAGTCTCGTGACTGTGTGTTTTTCTGTGTAGGAGCAGGAGCTTCATGTCAGACCTCCACCAACCACATGTTTGTTCTCTAACAGGTATGGTTGTAATTTCTAGTAAAATTGTTCAATATTATACTTCGGTCCAGCAGCCTCCACTTCTAAAAGTCAGCGCTCACGCGGTTTGGTTGTGCACGCGCTAACACCATGAATTAGATAGTCACGCTTGCGAGGTTCTTTCAAAATAAAAGCTGATCTGTGTCTCCTGTTGGTACAAACTCTGTACATAAAACACATGTTAGCACTGGAAGCTGTAATGGGACCAACATTCCTGCTCAGCTGTTTCCACTAAAAGTTTGAATGTCGCCCCCATATCCAAAGAGTAGAGAACTTTTTGTGTTGCTAAGTTAAATAAATAAAAAACTTCAATGTGTTTTTCATGTTTTGACTCTAGATGATTGAAGTCATTCTTGCTGGTCTATGTTCAGAAATGATTTTTAATGTCCTCCTGTGAATATGGATCCATAATATTTAACTTTTGTCTCTGTTTTGTGGTTATTTGTATGTTCATTATGTGAGAATGTTAAATTGTTTTCCCTGAAGTTTCCATTAATATTAAAACAAAACTCTTAGTTTCCAGTGACCAGTCTCACTTCAGGCTGACTGTAGAACATCTCCAGATGTTGCTCACCAAATGTCACCAAGATCTCATGTGGAATTTCAAAATAAAGGCCCTCCAAAGTTGGACATTTTCCATGTAATTTTCCCTAAGTTGCTGTGTTTGTTGCTCGTTCTTCAGGATGTTGTAGAAACAGTGAGGGTAAGTACGACTTTACCACAAATCACATCATTACTGTGCAGAAAGTTTGTCTCATTGAAATGCAACATAGTTCAAGTAAAAACAGGAATGTTTAATTTAAAATAATTTATATGTTTAATATTTTTAAGTGACAATAACCATTTGGAAAAATAACAGTTAAAATTGTACATTAATTTCAGAAATGACATTTATAACATTTTAACATCAAGTGTTTCTTTTTACTGGTAAATTTTGAGAATTACAAGAGCTTTGTGTTATTTGTCCATGTCGACCAAAATCACTGGAGGTTTCTGGTTAGTGTGTATAAAAATTATACTTATTGTTCTCTGAGAACATTTTAATTTAAAGTTTCATATTTTGATTTGTGCAGAAACTCTGTGAACCACACAGTCTTTGTGGTGGATCAAGTTCAGCAGAAGACAATTCAAAACCTGCAAAAACATTTAGGTAAGTATTTATTAACAGACAGAGGAGAAAAGTATAACTCTGAATTATAAATGGTAAACTGGTTTTAAAATGATTTTAGTTGCTGTTATGGCCATGAAGGACAGATGCACATTTTATTCCAGTTTTATTCAGGAACATGCGTACATTACACATAAATGTTTTTTCACTGAAACTAAATGAACATTCAAACTTCTTCCTGATCATTTTGAAAGAGATTTAGTAACAACTTGAGTTAGACATATCATGCCAGAGTAAGGACGACACGTGTTCCTTGTGTTATGGACCTACAAAGTTTTTGAACAGTTGAAGTCGTCCTGCTACATTTATTAAACATCAAATGTTTCTACAGCTTTCTCTTCTTTTATAAAATAGATTTTCTGAATCATTAAACTTCATTTCCTTCAAATTGGTTTTGATTTGTTTAAAAACCCAAATTAATCTAAGTCAACTGATCATAACGTTCATGTTATTAAATGCAGTCAGTTATCACACTCACTGTTAAAGTCTAATAGAAAATAAATCAGTAAAATTCATTTAAATGTTGCTCATTAATCGTTCTTTTAATTGTAATTAGAATATTTACCTGATGATGTTCAAATCAGTTCCTACAACTTGTGTTTCTTGAACAAATTGTTTAAAATATTTACTAATTCTATTAAAAGCTGCAACAGAGTTGACCTGACATTAAGGAGAGCGTGTCAGAAAAATGTGATTGTGTGGACGTTAAATAGAAAGGAGGCGTCGTGCTGCAGCCGCTCCAAAAGGATGGAAATAGCTGCTGGGACGTTGTTGTGATAGTTTTTAACTTTAAAGTTTGTGAAACTTCATCTGTAGGACTTTTGTTACTTGTTAACTGTTTGTACCTTTTCTTATGGTTTATATATTTTTAGATTGTCAGAGAAGTGATGAAGACTTTCCAGATGTTCCAGCCATCAGTTTTGAAAGATCAACACTGGAAATCATAAATAAAGAGGAATGGGTCAACAGATACTGACTGCATCAGGTTTGGTCCTGAAGTTTTTATTTCACATTTCTAATAGACTTATTCCTTATTGTTAAACAAGTAAGTAACAAATTTTTTTTTTTTTTTAATGAGATGCATATTCGTAAGTCCGGAACCTCGTATGTTGATATACTCATAAGTCGGGGACTACTGTACCTCTATGTATATGTCTTTATAAGAATGTGTATGTAAATTACTTTTTTAATTGTGTAATTTGTTAGTAAAATATTACCAACATATAGATACAATTAAGAGCTTTATTATTATGGTAGAATTTTGTAAAGGAAGGCTGATCTGTGTAGGTACAGAGGTTTATTTTATATAGGAGCATACACCAATTTGTTATATTTTACATGTGAAACAAACAAAAGATTCATTTCTGTAATTTCAAAGTGTAGGATTCTTTTTCTTAGAAATATTTTTCAAAAGTTCATTAATGTGAGGAAAAATGGTTTGTTCATATCAGAATCAGAATCAGAATCAGGTTTATTGGCCAAGTATGTTGACACACACAAGGAATTTTTTTCCGGCTGTTCGTGTCTCTCTAGTGTCTCTCTAAAAAATGCTAAAAACTATATATATATATACTGTATCTTAACATTGTCACATTGCTTTTTAAAAATGTTTTAGAAAAAAAATGAACATTTGTCTTTATGTTAGAAAGTTAGCACAAACAAAACAGATATTACCAGTAAATGTAATGTGTGTCAAGCTTTATAAAAAAAGAGCTTTTGTAGATAAAGAACTACATTTCCAACTACCGTAATTGTCGGGCTTTATAACGCACCTGCCTCTAAGCTGAACTTATTAAATAAAAGATAAATCACAATTTCATACATAAATGACGCTCCGGTTATTTAGCCGTGGACATCCACCGTTCATCATCAGAATCTGTGCCCTCACACTGCTCCAGTGTAATGTTTAGCTTTGTTGTAGTACAAGAATCAGCCAGCAGATGGAGTTTCACAGAATATAACTTGCTTTAAACACACACCCAGACTGCAAGATCGTCACTTTCAAAATAAATTTGACATTATTTCTGCTCAGCACTGCTCATATGAGGAAGAACAGCCCTCTCTCCCCATTATTTTTTCTCCCTCCCATTGTCTCCTGCACTTTTTAATGCCCATTTAAGCTTAAATGAGATACTGGTATTTAAACACATACAGTATTTAACATACACAGAATTAAAAAAAAAACTTTTATTTAAATATGTACCAGTCTTGATTGACTTGTTTAAAAATAAATTTGACGACTTGTCCACTGCTGTACTCTCATGGATGGAAAGGGGAGGAGGGAAGCTCCTTTCGCTGCCTCGTGTTCGGATGTGACTTTAAAAGGAGATCCCGGTATTTTAATGCAAATTTTCTTTTATTAAAACATGTTACAGACTTGACATATGTAACATTTTTTATCTACATTGCCTTTTTATTTCCTCTTGTTCAAAAAGTTTTAGTTTGTAGCATTTTTTATTTCCATTGCCTTCTTTTATTGCTGTTGTTTCTTATTCTATTTTCATTGATTTATTGTTCCAGTTTTTTCATCTTTTTATCCTGTTAAGCACCTTGGTCAATGCAAGGCATTGTTGGAAGGTGCTATACAAATAAAGTTTATTATTATTATTATTATATAAAATATAAATTAATGGCAGTGATGGACCCCCCACCCCCCTCCCTTTCCCACCCTGGACAGCTGCAACAGACAGAAGCAGCAAGCTCCATAGAAATTAAAAATAAGTCTCCTGTCTAACTTTTAAACTAGTGCTCCAGTATCATCAGAGGGAAAAAAAAATGTATAAGCACCTCATGCAAGGCCAAAAATGTACACATAGATGTGTGATCACGCATACACATATAAACAAAGTTAAATTAATCCTAATCCTAAATTAAATCTTCAATCAGTCCAAGACCAATTCAAGATTCAATTCAAGATAGTCAACAGGTAAACAAGAAGAGGAAAAATGTTAATAGTTCAAAATAATATATTGAAAACATTATATATTTCACCCATTTTTATACATGGATAGGCCTACTTCAATTATTTATGTGCCTAAATACCTAATGCCTAAAAAAAAAAAAAATAAAAAAATTTTTTATAAGCACCTCACAAACTAGTTTAAAGTATGCAAGGCCAAAAAATGTATACACATAAATGTGTACCGGTAATCACGCACACATATACAAACGTAAAGTTAAATTAATCCCAATCTCAAATTAATTATCAATCAATCCAGGACTAACCCAAGATTCAGCTCAAAATAGTCAACAGGTAAACGAGAAAAGGAAAAATGTTTCATTTCAAAAATGTTAATAGTTCAAAAAAAAGCTGCAACTAAAAAAGTCTCAGATAATCAGAGTATGGGCAGAGTCCTGCTCATCTGTTCCTCACCTCATGTAAAGAAAAGTTTAGTGTAATAATCAAAGCCAGTGCGGGAACAGCGCATTGTTCATCAGTTAGAAGAAAAGTTTAAATATTACTTGCGCTGTGAAGCCTGAAAGTTGTCTATGAACTTCTGCGCCTCCTCCACAGAGCCCAGCCACTTTCTGTTTCCAGCAGGTAAAGTCACGCGGAGTCGAGCAGGAAAAAGCAGAGCAGGTTTTAGACCCAAAGAATACAGTGCAGCCATCACGTCCTTATATTCCACTCGCTGGTTGAGGACTTCTGGGCTGTAGTCTTCCACGATCCGCACCGGTTTTCCCTGGTATTCAAGCCTGCCTCTGCGTCGGGCCTCCCGGATCATGAGCTCCTTCACCTGGACCCGGTGCACTCGCAGGATAACCGGGCGCGGCCGCTGGTCCGAGGCGGGTTTCGGAGCGAGGGTTCGATGAGCCCGGTCCAGTTCGGGTGGAGAAGGAAGCGTGTCACGCCCGTAGATGTCGCACAGCAGGTTGGAAAAGAAGTCTGTGGGACGTCCGCTTTCAATAGATTCCGGTAAACCCAGCACACGAATATTCTGCCGTCTGCTTCGATTTTCTAAATCCGCCAGTTTAGATCTTAGTCTGGTGTTTTCCTCCTGGAGAGTTGAGCAGGTGTTTTCCACCTCCGACATGCGCTGGCTCAGGTCGTTAGTGACAAGTTCCAGTGATGACACACGCTGGCCGTGTTCCTCCACCGCGAGCCGAGTTTGGTCCAATTTGATATCCAGCTGGTGAAAAGTTTGTTTAAACTCAGCTGACAGCGCAGCGCGGTGCTCCTCGAGCAGCGAGGTAATTGCCTCGAGGGTTAGGCCAGCGTCATCCTTCTCGGCGTCCTTCTTCGATCTTGCCGACCTCTGAGACATTTTTTAATCCAAAATCTTCAAAAGAGATGCTTGATGGAAGTTGTGTGCGTGATGATAGGCAAAAAATATTGCATATAGAGGGCTTGGTGGTACTAAAAAATAAATTTCACCCGGAGCACTGGCAAGTGCGACTCACTCCATCTCACGACCCAGTCAAACGACCTGTGGTTTTAGAAAAATGTCCAGGGTTGTATCCGCGGGACGGTCGGGAAAGTTTGGGTAGGTGGATCTGACAAAGCTACGCACTTGTAAGTACCTAAAGAACTGGTGGTGAGGGATATCGAACTTCTCTGAGATTTGTTGAAATGAGGTGAAGGTATTGTTAATGTACATGTCGTGAAAGGTAGAGAGACCCTTTCTCCGCCATGACAAGAAAGCATTATCCGAAAGAGATGGCGGAAAAGTGTGGTTTGAGGATATGGGAGCATGTATCGAAATAGATTGTAGGCCAAAGTGCCGTCTGAATTGTTTCCATAGTTTAAAAGATCCCTCCACCAATTTATTAGAAGTGTAATGTTTAGTTGAGGATTGTAACGGAGAGTATAGCAAAGCTGCCAAAGACACGGGACTTACAGAGTTGGCTTCCATGGAGACCCAGGCTGGAGAAGAGGGACCACCCGCCTCAAGCCAATATCGAAAAAGTCTAATATTCAAGGCCCAATAATAGAACCGTAGATTTGGAAGGGCCATGCCACCCAGCTCCTTCGGCCGCTGTAAAAATTCAGTACGGATTCGAGGAGCTTTCCCGTTCCAAAGAAATTTGATAATCATACCATCTAGTTTGGTAAAAAAGGACCGCGTGAGAAAGATAGGTATGCATTGAAATAGGTATGAGAAACGAGGTAGGATATTCATTTTAATAGCGTTAACCCGGGCAGCTAAAGAAAGACCCAGCATCGACCAGCGATCAAAGTCCTCCTTGATGTGAGTTAGCAGAGGGGAAAAGTTGGCTTTGAAGAGGTCTCCATATTTAGATGTAACTTTGATTCCTAGATAGGAAAAGCTTTGATCCACAACCTTAAAAGGTAGTGTGTGCAATGGATAGCTCTTAGCCAACGCATTGATAGGAAATAGTTCGCTTTTGTTAAGATTTAGTTTATAACCTGACAGTTGTCCGAATCTACCCAGTGTAGCAAGTATAGCGGGAATAGAGACATCCAAATCGGAAACGTATAAAAGGAGATCATCGGCGTATAGAGATAACTTAGCCTCTAAGTCTTTCCTCACCACACCCACAATGCTCGTACTATTTCTAAGTGCTATTGCGAGGGGTTCAATTGCCAAAGTGAATAGCAGCGGGCTCAATGGGCAGCCCTGGCGCGTAGAGCGGCCGAGACGTCCGAAAGAATCACTATCTCTCCTTGTAAATTCAGTTCCAGAGCTTGTCCTGCGGTGTATTTCATTTTTCCATGGCATTTATCCATGGCGAAACAGTGAAAAAAGTCTGAAAAAGCATGCGTAAAGTCAACAGCGAAGACTTAAGCCTTTACGCACAGCAGAGGAGCGCTGAATGTATAAATGTCACATTTTTGTCATCTGTGTATGTTTCCCATACAAGACGAAATTCGTCTCTGCATTTAACCCAACCACCACCAGGTGGTGCAGTGGACAGCCATAGAAAGCGCATGGGGAGCTGGGGAAATAGGTGTGCACTCATAGACACCCCAAGGTGTGTAGTGGCCGGGGTTCGAACCTGGGTCCTTCGGGTCCAAAGTCGGAAGCCCTGCCTCTACACCATCTTGGCCCCTGTTACGCAGTAAGTTTTACACCCCCCATGTAACTCAAAACCTGTCATGTGACATGTCTACACAACGGGATTTTCATTGGCTACACGTCTGTCGCGTCAGAATCAGCGTCTCATTTGATTGGCCAAAGCCCCACGTGGGGAAAGGCAGATTGGGTGACTTGTGACTGGTGGCTCCAGGTGGATGTGATTGGCTATTGCGACCGAATACATCCACTCAGTTGGTCAAAATTAGTGTCAATCAAAGCAGAGACCTTATAATAGATTCTTAAAGCGGTAGAAAGTAGTTGTCTAACGTTTAAAGGAAATGACGAAGTTGGGTATGCAAATTAATGTCACGAGGGCCATGGGCCAGGGTCTTGCCCAGGGACAAAACGACACATGGTGGGCGGATGCGGGATTCAAACCTCCAACCTTCCGATCAGGGTCGACTGCCATTACCACTACACCACGGCCACCCCAAAAACAGGAACATGCATTGGTTTTTGCCAGGAGTACAACAGATTCTTAAAAAAAATCTGTATTTCTCTCTTATGATTGTCTATTGTTGATTGTTTAAGGAAATTCTACTGTTGCTGTTGTCATCATTAGCCAGGTCTCTCTTGTAAATGAGTCTTCGAGGCTCAATGAGATTAACCTGACTAAATAAAGGTTGAATGAAAAAAAAAGTCATACTTTAGAGATATTCAACCTTTATTTCTACAGGTTAATCCCAATGAGCCTTGAGGACTCATTTGCAGACCTGATTTTAACAGTGATGACTAAAATGGATAACGACAACAGTAGACGATCATAAAAGAGACATACAGATTTTATTTTTGAATTAAAATAAGATGGCAAAAAAAGTAGCAAAAACTGCTAGATTATAAGGCGATGTAGAAAACTAAAAACAGGAACATGTCTGCAATGGTTCTTGCCAGGAACTTAACAGATGTTTCAGAGCATTAGATAGACTCAGAGAGCATTTCATATTAAGAATAGGGTCTAATTTTATATATCCACAGCCTCCCTGATCTTCGTTTGCCATCTACCCGTCTGCTTTCTGGGTCCCTGAGCAGCTTTGATGAAGTTGTTCAGAGTGAGGTGGAGACCATCATCAAGAAAATGAAGCCTTCATCCTGCGCCCTGGATCCCTTCCCCTCGTCTCTCATAAAATCCAATCACTTTGCAATAAGCCTAGCCTGGCCCTCGCCTTCCTGCACAGCTCCGCTCAATTCTCATTTCCCTTCACTTCACAGTCTGGGACTGCCCCCATCCACAAGGATTTCTCCGGTAGATTTTTGTTCGGACCAATCAGAGAAGAGAAGGGGCGGAGTTTTGAATGACGTCGATTCCATGCGCAGTTATCTATCTGTAGTTTTTTTTAACAATGGCGGAAGAAGTGAAGGAAGCTATTCGGTCTGTGTTGAGAAGCCTTCCAAATATTGAAATGTTAAAGTCGGAGCAAGAAGAATGTTTATTAAATTTTATTGCTGGCAAAGACGTCGTGGCCCTACTCCCCACGGGATTTGGCAAAAGTCTAATTTTCCAGTTGGCTCCGTTAATATCGAAGGAGGTGGCTAGGCTAAATGCTAAAGAAGCAAACCCCATCGTGATCGTCGTTTCACCTCTTCTTGCCCTAATGGAGGATCAAATCAAGGAGGCACAGAAATTAGGAGTAAGTGCTGGGCAGCTCGGTGTGAACAAAGACTGTGACATTTTGCAAGGACGCTTCAGCCTGGTCTTCGGGAGCCCTGAGTCTTGGCTGCTCAATGCTAAGTGGCGACGGATGCTAAGCTCGTCTGTGTACCAGAACAACATCATTGGCATCGTGGTGGATGAGGTTCACGTTATGTACAAATGGTAAGCAAGCATTTAAAAAAATGTAATTAAGACTGCCTTTGCATTCCCAACATTGTCACTTTTAGTTATTCTACATGGTATGATTTAAAACCTGCACATTTTGCTGTCCACTTGCAGGGGAGAATCATCCAAGGGTGAGTCACCATTTCGAGAGAGTTTTAGCAAGCTTGGAGAATTGAGATCTATCACCAAGGAGGGTGAGTTGACCAAACTTATCTCTATTTTAGGTGCTTGAAATCTAGCAGAACGACTTGAAATGTAAACTGTTATTGTGAGAATTGTCTTTTAATAAAAGATAGAAAATACATTTGTTTTTAATTATTTTTGCTCCTAAATGCTGAAATATATGCAACGGCAACAAAGACAGTCAAAACAAATAGTGTCTGTGTATATTTATAATTTGACACAAATAAATGGATGGTATATAAATGTCTGTGCATGTGTATTTGAGCAATAAAAAGACGATTTACAATCAGTGACTATAAATTGTTCAAAAGCTGACTGCAGAGTCAAACAGATGTTTTCGAAAAGGAGTAAAGCTGATAAAACATCAGCATTTTTTGCACATCAAATTAAATATGCTGTCTGTGTTAACACAACACACTAATAGCACATGATGAGATAGTGATCTTATGTAAAATTTTATAAAACTTTAAAAAAAAAGTGCAAAAATGGACCTATGTGCGATGGTTAAAGAGTCATCTGGACACAGTTCATTACTAAATGTGATGCTCATGAAGTTTTCACTAGTGTGACGTATTACACAACACAACTTTTTTTTTTGTATGATCATGTGTTTATTTTGTAATTTTCTCTGTTTAACAGGAACACCAATCTTGGCACTGACTGCTTCTGCTGACATCAAGTCAAGAAACCGCGTCACTCGACTTCTTCATATGGACAATGCCATTCAGATAATCACCAGCCCCAACAAGGAAAACATCCGTCTTGGATTGTGCAAGGTGCACATCAATGAACTAAGCTGCTTTGACTGGCTTGTGAAACTTGTAAAGGACAAGGGGTCAACCATGCAACCTGTACTTATATATTGCCAAACGTTAAAAACAGTGGGGAGAGTTTTTTCATACTTAAAAGCTGAACTTCAAGACTACGCCTGGGTAAACTGTGATCATGATCATAAAAAGGAAAACCTACTAATTGGTATGTTCCACAGCAAGACACTCCCACAAAACAAGGACCGAGTGTTGTCTTCACTGGGAGGGGAAGGTAATTGCCGTGTAGTTGTTGCAACTACAGCCTTGGGAATGGGAATGAATTTTCCTAATGTTTCACATGTGGTGATGTATGGTATTCCTGGTGACTTAGAGTCCATAATACAACAGGTGGGCAGGGCTGGAAGAAATGGTCAGCCATCTCATGCCATCATATACAACACAGGACATTTATTTAAGGTGGAGGAAGAGGTAAAGCAGCTGCTGACGGCAGGCAAAACCAAATGTTTCAGAAAAGAGCTGTATTCACATTTTGAAGCTGAAGCCAGCCATCTAGAACCAGGTCATCGCTGTTGCACCTACTGTCACACTATCTGCTCTTGTACATCGAGCACATGCACTGAACCCCCCCCAGATTATGAACAGATTCAGAAAAAAAATGCTATTTGCAGATCTAGGAATGTGACAGCAGAGGACAGGTCTTTGATTGCAGATCTGCTCCAGAGTTACAGGGCCAGTCTAATCACTTCATCAAATAGACTCTTCACCTCACATGAAGCATGCACTGGTTTCAGTCAACAACTGGTGGACTCTGTGTTGAATCATTGTCAATATATATTTCACCTGTCATACATAATTGACAATCTTCCTGTATTCTGTTTAGACCATGCTAAAGAAATATTTTCTATCATTAGTGATGTGTTTGAAGATGTTGATGTTGATCAACAGTCTGATTCGGTAGGGAATTTCATTGAGCCAGATTTGTATTATGGTAATTACTTCGACAAAGCTGATGATGATGATGATGATGATGCATCCAGGAGCCATGCCACTAGCTCAGAGTCAGAGCTGTAAATTGTTGGGATTTTTTTTTTTGCTTTGTTTTTTTTTTTTTGAATGTCCAGAGGACCAGACTTAGCTTTTTTAGATGTTGGGATTACTGTTTTTAGTTCTGTGTGTACTCATGATGGTACACATTTGTACATATTGTCTGAATTTATTTATTGTCAATTACCTTAACAAGACTGTTAATAAATGTGCTACTTGATATTTAAAAAATAAGTCTGTTGTAACTTCATTTTGGAATAAGACAAAAAAAAATTAAGATTAGACTTCTGAAAATTGTGTAATGACAGCAGTAAAAATAACAGATATATAATTAAAAATATTACTTTATTAATAAGCATAAGAAAATAAAAGTATACCATAGCATCCATACAGTAAAAAATACTCTTGTTCATACTAATCTAGTTACACAACAAATACCAAACTTGACAGTAGCTTTGAGATGGTCACTGTAACTGAAACTTCAACAAATGAAACTATTTTTGACAAATTTAGGCCAACTGTTACATTGCTTCGTTTCAGAGTACTGTACAGTATTGTGAGGTATGCAAATGATTGTGGAGTTGGGAGAAGGATGCTAAAGTAACCATGACGCAAAAAAGTTACATTGTCAGTGCATAAATAATATGAGGTACATGGTAAAGTAGCCTGGTTAAAACCAGACCCTTGTCCTTCACAGGCTAATGGTAAAGAGGCTACACAGTAGCAACAAGATCTTTTCAGTATGAGAACTATCAGTGCAATGTAACAGTAAAAACTTTCAAAAATTAAGAAATAATAAAAATGCACAACAAAAAATACACAGTGTAAAGGCAGTATTAATAAAGTATTGAAATTGTGTAGACAGTAAAATAAAGTGGCAATATGATTCACATTTTTTGGGATTTGAATCTAAAAAAGTAACCTTCAGAGAGAGGGTTTAAGTAATAACATTGTTACTACGTTATAATGTGTACAGGAACGGTATCACGCATGTTTTCCAACAAGATGTGTAGCAGGGCCATGAAAGAAACTGAATAACACGTTTAGCAACATTTTTGTTTATAAGGGTAATTACTGCACAGAAATGAATATAATCTCAATGACGTAAAATATGAATTTACATACAAAATTAACCCCTAGTCCAAGTACACATATGATCGAACTTTAGGCTTGTACCATTACAAACACAAGATACATATTAAAGTGGTGCAGCCCTCCACTCTTTGAGCTTTGCACGCATCCACTGACATAAGTCCTCGTAATTTAGCCTGTACAGAATGTTGCGGTTGAAGTTGGGGAATGCAAGGAAGTGTCTTCCTGGTTGGTATTTGAAGACTTCCGTCTTCCTGAACACCTGCAACAAGGTTAAAATGTCATTTGTCATATCAGCTGCATGGTGGGTGCCAACAGGCCGGGATAACTGCAGCTCTCTGTCTGCTGTTTCCATCATGGTTTTTAAAACACCAACAGACCTGCTAACCCTGTCAGCTGTGTCATTTGTCAGATTGGTGCCTTTGTTCCTCAGAAATGATTTTAGGAAGTTATTGAGATGCTCAAGGTGCAGATCCAGTGGAATGTTTTTTCCTTTGCCCCCCCTGCCATTCCAGAATCTGTTCCAAATTACATCATGTGCAACCTGAGGGGACAAAGTGTCATTGACTTGGACTGTTAATAGCAAAGTGCTATATGCATATTTAGTGTGCCTGTAAGCTTTGAAGATAAGCAGTGCCACCTTATAAAGCCTAATCAAACGCTCCCCATCTCCCTCTTTTACTGCATCCAACATGTCCCATAGCAGAAATCCAAAGAAAAGCCTGGCCTCAGTGTGTTGCTTTTTGTGGTCTGCCACACTAAAGGAAGCAGTCTCAGCAGGTGGCACAGATGGCATGACAAGATGGTGAACTTTGTTTTCATGGTTCTCTCTGCTCTTTTTGTTGATGTACACTCTACTACAACCAGGCTGACGGCAAGGAAGCTTCTCCTTTCCAGTGTGTTGTGGTGTACTTGCTGCTTCAGTCACTGCAGCCGACAGCTCAAGTGTATCTGCTGATGTCAGAAATGTGTCAACAACTTTTGCCACAGAGTCATGGAGCCAGGTTCTCTTCTGCTCTTCAGACCCCTGCAGGACATGTTCTGGTACTACATCAGTAGTGGCTGTAAAAGGAAATTATATTTTTTAAATACATTCCTTACGACGGTGTATCAACGACAATGATGTCATACATACACACAGTTAAACAGATACAAACCTGTGACATCATCCAAATGGAAATATTCCATAGCTGCTGCCAGGAATAGTGCTGTTGTATCAATCTTCACAAAGTGTTTGTAGGCATTGTATGAAGTGTGCGGACCTTTTTTAGCATTGGTACACCTATAAATTAAAAATCAGTTATGGAAATCCCATCTGTAACATTTTAACATATTCAAACAATTGCTATGGATAAAAATTCATCACTTTAAAACTGAGAATCAATTTTATTAATTTTCAAAATGGTGACTTCTGTTATTTGTGCAAATTAATGATAGATTTTAATATCCTTCAACATTTTCCAGCTATGAAATTGCACAAATTTATTATAGTGTTAGATTGTTATTTGTTCCAATAGCTAGTGGTCTAAAACCTTTACCCATACAGCCCCGATGGAAAGCAGCCGAATTCATGGTGGCTTAGCTTTCTTGGACACACGCACACAGTTCATACTGTACATCCACACCAAATTCATGGTTGATGAACATCATCTTAAAGGATAGACTCCTTTAAAAACATGTAAAAACAGAGACAATTTAGCATAACAAATATAAACTGGATTGAATGTGAACAAATTACTTTTGTCTTTTTAAGTATTTCACTTTTACCTCAACAGATTCATGTTGGCAAGGACTGTGCTGTGGTCTTTTGCAGATGTTTCATTAAAAAAGATCTGATGATATATCTGTAATGCATATAACAACACATATAAAACATTCAGTAGGACAATTATCAGACACCATCATTTATCTAAAACACAGTGGGTTTCATAAACAGGAATATAGGGCATGAGTGAGCTTTTATTCAACAAAATGCTCACAAACCTCAAAGAGATTACGGATGGCGTGCCAGTCTTCAAACTTGAAAACAAGGCCCTCTAGACGTTCATCCTCTGTCTCTCCTTCAGAAAAGGCCAACTGGACATTCCGGCAATTGCCTTCAGTAAGTCTGTCACCCCCAACCAAAATCTTCTGAATTCCATCGGGGCACTTTGGAACATATCTGAAGAAGTAATTGTATTTGATTATCAATTGAAACACTGTAATGTGTCTCTTACATGTGTTTAGAGTAATCGGGGAGGAAAAGCATTGATATAAAATACATTGAAATGTATTTAGTGAAATAATTGTTAATATAAATGAAACCTCATCCATCCATCCATCCATCCATTTTCATCCGCTTATCCGGGGTCGGGTCGCGGGGGTAGCAGCCTAAGTAGGGAGGCCCAGACTTCCCTCTCCCCAGCCACTTGGAGCAGCTCCTCTGGGGGAATCCCAAGGCGTTCCCAGGCCAGCCGAGAAACATAGTCCCTCCAGCGTGTCCTGGGTCTTCCTCTGGGTCTCCTCCCGGTGGGACATGCCCGGAACACCTCACCAGGGAGGCGTCCAGGAGGCATCCTAACCAGATGCCCGAGCCACCTCAACTGGCTCCTCTCGATGTGGAGAAGCAGCGGCTCTACTCCGAGTCCCTCCCGGATGACTGAGCTTCTCACCCTATCTCTAAGGGAGAGTCCAGCCACCCTGCGGAGAAAACTCATTTCAGCCGCTTGTATCCGAGATCTCGTTCTTTCGGTCATAACCCAGAGCTCATGACCATAGATGAGGGTGGGAACGTAGATCGATCGGTAAATTGAGAGCTTTGCCTTTTGACTCAGCTCTCTCTTCACCACGACAGACCGGTACAGCGCCCGCTTCACTGCAGACGTTGCACCTATCCGCCTATCGATCTCACGCTCCAGTTTTCCCTCATTCGTGAACAAGACCCCGAGATACTTAAACTCCTCCACTTGGGGCAGGACCTCCTCCCCGACCTGGAGAAGGCATGCTACCCTTTTCCGGCTCAAGACCATGGCCTCGGATTTGGAGGAACTGATCCTCATCCCGGCCGCATCACATTCAGCTGCAAACCGCTCCAGCGAAAGCTGTAGATCACGATCTGATGAAGCCAATAGGACCACATCATCTGCAAAAAACAGAGAAGCGATTCTAAGGCCACCAAAACGGATCCTCTCAACACCTTGGCTGCGCCTAGAAATTCTGTCCATAAAAGTTATGAACAGAATCGGTGACAAAGGGCAACCTTGGCGGAGTCCAACTCTCACTGGAAACGAGCCTGACTTACTGCCAGCGATGCGGACCAAGCTCTGACACCGGTCGTACAGGGACCTAACAGCCCGTATCAAAGGGCCTGGTACCCCATACTCCCGGAGTACCCCCCACAGAACCCCCCGAGGGACGCGGTCGAATGCCTTTTCCAAGTCCACAAAGCACATGTAAACTGGTTGGGCAAACTCCCACGCACCCTCCAGGACCCTGCTGAGGGTGTAGAGCTGGTCTAGTG